>CM076583.1:958392801-958660331 GCA_034641835.2 Pinus albicaulis | reverse complement strand
TCATCTTTCTTGGTTATGTCAAAGAATTTTTAATTGCTCTTTGGTACCCTAAGAACTTTTTATCAGTTTCATTAATGGTTATTATGTATGTTTTCTAGTATGATTCACGGTATGCTCTGCTTACTCATATCTAATCAAAACTCAATTTTTGAAATCTCTCTCTGAATTATTGGTTGTTTTAGTTAATTCAAAGAGGTCTCATTTCGATCTTGCCCTTTTTCCATGCTTTGCAGTCTTATTTCAAAGTTCTCGATAGCTCAAGATATGATGTTTAGGAGTTACCTCTTCATAGACTAAGTTTTTTTTTAATCTTATTTTTTTTCCCAAAATTCTGAAGGTGATTTTCCCAAAGTTAGAGGGTCTTATACTTCTATGTATCACTGGATTGTTTATTTTCTGCATCTATCAGTTTGAGTTTCGTTCATAGAGATTAATGGTCAGCCCTAACTCATGAATGCTTGTTGTTTAACTATTTAAGCTTAAAATTTCTTTGTCTTTCACAAAATTAATGTCCATCTCATTTCACTTTCACCTAAAGAATCCATTTACCTCGACTAAATCGGCCCTGCAATAATACCTTGTCCATCATTAAGACATTATTGACCTTATCTGACCCCATAGCTCAGTTGATTTGATGAACTCCATATCTATTTGTCCTTTGGATCAGTTCCCCCTCAGAAAACCCAAAGAAAACCAAAACACATACTTAACAACTAGCCTAAAATCAAATATACAAAAGCAAACAAGTTTACATCCTTTGCATAATAGAGAGAGCCCTCTCTAAGTCCAAGAAGGCTAGGTCCTAGGGCTCCAAAGCTTGGTCTGATGTTACCCTGTCATTTGTCTTACCAATCTGCCAAATTACGGGACCATAACATAATGACGATCATAGTGGACCTAGTCTGATCACAGTGGGACCTTGAGTCAAAACATCCTAGGTATCCCTTAGGACCTCTTAAGATCTCAGTCAAACTTAGAAAACTTAAGTGTTGTCCGAAGAGTAGAAACTAGCTCTTTCACCATCTTAGCAAAATGATGATTCAGTTATATGAAACTCTTACAAACCTCAGGGCTACATATAGGAACTCAGAAAACCCCAAAAAAATCCCTAGATTGGTTTTTTATCAGTTATTGGTGGTGGACCATAAACACATATCTCTAAAAACAACAAAAACATCCACCTGGCGACTCCACTAGCCTCCAGTGGGCCTAATACTTCACTAAAAACCAAAAATTTCATAATCATACTATCCTGTTGACCTACCTTTCCAAAAACAAAAAAAATCATGATGCAGCCTCTAAAATCAGTGACAAACTAAGTATAACTTAGGGATTCAGAAATCTTCATCTAAACATAGGAAAATCAACAGAATAGCCTGCGAACAGAACTATAGCTTTCTCAACAATCTATCAAACTATTGAACTGAGTTTTAAGTCATTCTTACAAATTGTCACATAAAATTTTTCTAGAAAAGAATTTTCCTAAAAAACATATTTTTCAGTATTGGTGGTGGACCATAAACCTCAAGAACATCCACCTGGCGACTCCACTAGCCTTCATTCAGTTTTTACCTTAATCACATCTGCAAAACCCCTATAGAGGACAACCATCCAAAAAACAATCACAACTATCACCCTCTCTAAGCTTTGACTTTGAAATCTGGCTTCACAAACAATTAATACCAGATCTCACCCGGACCCACATACCCCTATCATAGTTGATGATCTAGAAAATATTTTGTGGAAAACTTCTAAAACTGGTAACTTAGCTACCAATAGGACCATCCACAAAGAAAGCTATGTACCTGAGCATCTTACATCCTTGCAAGATTCCCAGTTTGACTGAAGTTCAACAAAAACCCTTTTCACAAACAAATCACAGAGTAAAATCAACCTTGCCGATCTTGAGCCTTTAGATTTGCAGCCAAGTATTAGCAGAGAAGCCTCACCTACTACACGACCTGATTTTCAACTTCTCCACCACTTTGGCTCTTATCATCCCAAATCTGCTCAGAATCAGTCTACAAGTCCAAGTACCTCCCCCACACCCATTCAGACCACCACTGTGCAAATCACCTCATCCCATACTACAAATCCTCATACTGTAAATCTACCATCAGCTCCCATCATGGTAGCTTGGTATGCACCCTTAGTATTACCACAACCTTTGGTACCCTTGCAAAATGATTACCAATTCTGAATCCCACACTTCACTGGAGCTGAGGCTGCTACTTCCCAACAGCATGTAGATAGAATCAATGATGCTTTTGACTATATGGAAGTAGAAGATGAAACCATAAGAATGAGAATGTTTGCCCAAAGCCTAGGCAGAGAAGCCAAGAAATGGTTTAAAAACTTAACTCCTAACAGTATACATGATCTCCCAGCACTTTACCAAACTTTCATAAACAGGTGGGAAATCAGGAAAAACCCCATCCAAATCCTTTCCGAATATAACAATCTTAAAAGGAATATGGGGGAAAGTGTTCAGGACTATTGCACTAGGTTCAAGAGTGTCTATAACAACCTTCCACCTAACATGAAACCTCCACTTGGCTTAGCACTAGCAAAATTTCCTGAAGGTTTCGATCCAGATATGACATACCAACTAAGAGAAAGAGACCCCGCAACTTTAGAAGAAATGAAAAAAGTAGCTGTTAGTTCCGAAGCCAACCTAGCTAAGAAGAGAGCTAGAATGAGATCAGAAAAGAAAGTCACATACCGAGATGAGGCCATGCCTTCAATTTCCTCCTCATATCCCAGAATAGACAACCGGGTTAGAACCATGGAGAGAATGTGGGAAAGAATAAATTAAAAAGCACCTCTTAGGGACAACCAGCCAAATCCTCAAAACAGAAACTAGAACCAAAACTTTAGAAGAGACCCGCCTCAAATCAAACCAAGGGAAAATGATCAATAGATCAGGCCACCTTTCCATGAAAACTATGTTGATGAGATAGAAAGAGATATGGAACCACTTGATGAAAATCAATTAAACTTGATAGGTTTCGATAGCAAGGGTGAGCTTTTCCTCACTGGAGAAGAACAAGTTTTCTCCTCCTCGAACCAAAATGAAACAAATTATGAGGACCCCCAAGATCCTGAAATAGGATTACAAAATGCCATATTGGAAGTTCATAGGCAATATGATCTTAGGAGTAAGAAAAACCAAGACAACTCTAAGAAAGGTAGCTTAGACACTGCCGTTACAAAAGCCCCCGATACCATTCTTAAAAGAACAGCAGATAGTAACAAAATCATGGCTAGGAGAACTAACCAAAACAAAGACAAAACTAGCCAGGCAAGCCTTGATCCCAACTGTCCTAGTACCTCTACTAAGATTCTCGAAACAACTATATTGGACGAAACCCCGAATCAAAATCAACAAATCAAGAATATAGAAGAATTTATGGCTGATCAAACGGAGATGACTATGTGCAAAACCCAAGCACCTTTTAGTTTTGAAGGAGAAATCGCCAAGATCAAGGTAACCATAACCCTCACTGAGCTAATAACTATAGATAGGTACAAATCTCAAATCTTTAAAGTCTAAACATAGAAAATGATGCAGATACTTTAAATCTAACAGACGAAAAGCCCGAGCTTTTATTTAGTCCCAAAATAGAAGGAGAATACCAAGGAAATGTTTCCCCATTATACGTAAGTTTGAACATCCATGACAAGATATTACATAACACCATGTTAGATTCCAGTGCTTCCCATAACCTCATGCCTAAAGTAGTCATGGAGAGTTTGGGCCTAGAGGTAACTAAACCTTACAAAGACTTGTATTCATTCGATTCAAGTAGGGTCAAATGCTTAGGCCTAATAAAGAACCTGTGTTTCACTCTAACACAAATACCGGCTAAAAGCCTAGTCATGGACGTAGTGGTGGCCAATATTCCTCCTAAATATGGAATGCTATTATCAATATCATGGGCCGCCAAAATACGAGGTAGCCTCCAAATGGAAATGTCATTGTCTACCATCCTAGTCTTTAACCAAACGAGGAGGTTATACCGAGAAACTCACATGAAACATATGGTAACCAACCTAGATAGGCCAAACAATACTCCAGTTTATTCCATTCATTCCAATTTAGATTCTTTTATCTTATACACTGAAAGTGATATAAATGAGCAGATAAAAGGAAATGAAGAAGAATTCAAACCGTCAGAACAACATTACTCATCCCAGATAAAGAAATTGATGATCAAAACTCTAAGAAACCTGAAAAATAACTTAGTAACACGCATGAAAGGGAAACTTTTTGGAGTATAAGCTTTGATGGTTCCTGTGAAAAAACTGGTTCAAGGGCTAGCATCTAGATACACAATACTAATGAAGGTCATTCTTTCAGATTAGAATTCCAATGTACCAATAACATTGCAAAATATGAGGCCCTTCTCCTTGGTCTGCACTTACTTAAAGACTTAGGCGCTAAGAAAATATCGGCCCATGGAGATTCAGAACTTGTAATTAGACAAATAAAAGGTGAATATTTGGAAAAAAACTCAAGACTGAGAGAATACATGAATGCAACATTAGACATCCTTAAAACCTTCAAAAGATATGTACTCACTTATATTCCTAGGTCTCAAAATAGCCTAGCCAATGAGCTTGCTTTTGCCGCAAGAAATTGCCAAATACCATTTGTAAACGAACAATACAGTATCCAAGTCAAACATCATCCTATAGTGCCATACAACATTTACCATTGGCAAATATTCAAAGATGATGAACAAATTAATGATTTTTTGCAATCTAGAAATGAGTTTGAAATGACTAAAACAAGCTTAGAACATGAAGAAAGAAGTCTTGACAAAAATGAAGACCAGGAGCCAGATTTACCTTCTCTAATAGATATAAACTTGATTAATCATCCCTATGAAGCTAAAACATGTGAGGACCTAAACCAAAGAGAGCTTGAAGTCTTACACTATGAAAATGACACCATACCCATAGGTCTTGCACCCTTAGAGGAATTGTTTGATTTTAATGACGTGGCCAAAAAACAAAAAATGGAATCTACTGAGGTTGATATAGAAGAATATAACATAGGAAGCACATAAGAACCAAAAATGATCAAAATTTCCAAAACTCTCCCTCCTCACATAAAACAGAAATACATTGAGTTGTTTAAAGAGTTTAAAGATTTGTTCGCATGGGGATACCAAGATTTGAAATCATACGACACAAGCATTATTCAACACAAGATCCCCCTCAAAGAAAACCAGAAACCTTTCAAAAAAAAGTTGAGGAGAATAAATCCCACCTTACTGCCTTTAGTTGAAAAGGAAATCAAAAATATGTATGATTCCTGGATAATAGTTTCCCTTAGGTACTCTGAGTGGGTTTCAAACCTGGTATCAGTCAGGAAAAAGACCGGTGAGATTAGAATTTGTATTGATTTCTGAAATCTGAATAGAGCCTCTTTAAAAGACAACTATCCCTTACCCAAAATGGACCACATACTTCAAAATGTGGTTGGTGCTAAAAGAATATCATTACTTGATGGTTTCTCCGGATACAACCAAGTGCTGGTTTTTCCTAGTGATGAACACAAAACTGCTTTAACCGCACCTTGGGGCACTTTCATGTATGTTAAAATGCCTTTTGGATTAATGAATTCCGGTGCCACATTTCAAATATACATGGACATATCTTTCTCAGAAGACATAGGTTGTTTCATAGTCATATATCTTGATGACATCACATTATATTACAAATCAGATGAAGAGCATCTGGTTCACCTCAGAAAGGTTTTTGAAAAATGTAGAAAATATGGTTTATCTCTAAACCCCAAGAAAACACTTTTCGGTCTTGAAGAAGGAAAGCTCCTAGGTCACATCATTTCTGAATATGGAATAAAAATAGACCCCAAAAGAATCAAAGGAATACTACAAATCAGTCACCCTAGAAACATTAAGGAATTACAATCCTTTATCGGAAAAATTAATTTCTTAAGAAGATTCATCCCAAATCTGGCCGAACTTTTGAGAGATATCACAAATATGTTAAAAAAGGAAGTTGGAGTTAAATGGACTGTAGAAGCCAAACAATCTTTTGAATTGGTTAAAAAATCACTCACCGAAACACCAGTACTGATAAGTCCCGATTTCACCAAAGATTTTTACATTTTCTCATTTACATCTGAACACATGGTAGCTGCAGTATTGTTACAAAAGAACGCAACAGAGCAAGAAAAACGCATAGCTTTTTTTAGCAAAGCCCTAAGAGATGTTGCCTTAAAATATAATATCATGGAAAAATAGGCATTCGCATTAGTAAAAGCACTGAAAGATTTTCGAGTTTATATCTTGCATTCTCATATCATTGTTTTTGTTCCCCATACCATCGTAAAAGATATATTAAATGAAGATCTCGATGGTAAAAGAGGAAAGTGAATTGCTATCATATTAGAATTTGACCTAGAAATCAGACCCACCAAACTTGTTAAGGGACAAGGACTCGCAAGACTAATGGCTGAAACAAACCTCCAAGAATTAGATATAAATTTCGTTGACACCTTAGAAGAACAGGAAGAATGCACAACCCCTCATGTTGAAGAAGTGTTTTTAAATTCACCTTGGTATGCTGATATCCTTTATGTGTTATTTTATCTTAATGCTTCTCCAACCTTATCAAAGACAAAAGCAAGATTCCTCAAACAAAAAGCTTTAAATTTTTGTATTCTAGATGAAATTCTGTATTGGAAAAATCCCACTGGTATGCTGCTTAAATGTTTGGTTGAAGATAATGCAGAAAAAATTATGCACGAAATTCATGAAGGAGAATGCAGAGATCATATCTACTAGAAAATCACAACCAACAAAATCCTTAGAGCCAGTTATTACTAGCCTACCTTGTCCCTTAACACTCACAAACTTGTTATGACATGCCATAAATGCCAAATTTTTTATGGCAAGAAAAAACTTTTACCTTTGCCCTTATATCCCATCATAGTTGAACGTCCTTTCCAGCAAAGGGGTTTAGATTTTATTGGGGAAATAAACCCTTCTTTGTCTACTCAACACAAATGGATACTCACAGCCACTGATTAATTTACCAAATGGATAGAACCCATACCCTCCAGGAATGCCACCAAGTCAGTCATCATCAAGTTCCTAGAAACCAACATTTTATCTAGATTCGGTTGTCCTAGGAAAATTATCATTGATAACGCTGCTACCTTTTCCTCCAAAAGAATGGTTGACTTCTGTTACAAATATCATATTACATTAGGACATTCCACGGATTACTACCCCCAAGGTAATGGTTTGGCTAAATATTCTAACAAAAGCCTAGTCAATATCATTAAGAAGCTTCTCGAACAAAATCAAAAAGCATGGCATGGAAAACTAGTACACGCACTATGGGCTGATAGATTAACCACCGAAAAATCAATTGGTATGTCTCCCTATCAACTAGTGTATGGCATGGATGCCATTTTCCCAACATCTTTAGGGGTTCCAGTGATGAAGCTATTACAAGAAGTTCAAATAGAAGAAAATGACATGCAAAGGAGGATAAATCAGACTATCAATTTACAAAAAACAAGAGAAGAAGTTTACCAAAGGTCTCAGTTAGCGCAAGATAAGATCAAAAAGATGTTTGACAAAAGGACCAAGGAAAATTATTTTCAGGTTGGGGATAAAGTATTAAAATAGGATTCTATAAGGGAAGATAAAGGAAAGCATGGTAAGTTTGAAAATTTATGGAAACGCCCTTTCATTATCAGTTCAGTTAGCAGAAACAACGTTTTTTTCCTGCAAGAACCTGATGGGACTAAGACTTTTGGAGGTCCTGTAAATGGCAGGACACTAAAACATTACTTTTGTCAAGAGCTCCAGTTTTAAAATTTTCACTCATTGTACATATCATTGTTTTAAGAAATAAATAAAAAATAGAAAATACAAAAAAAGTAGAAAAGTAGAAAAGAGGGCAGTTTTAAAAATAGCAGAAAAGCCCCATGTTCAAAAAATAGTCATGCTGAAAGTGCGCAAATCTAAATTCCACTACTAGTGCTCAAAAGATATCTTGTTCAGTTATCTAGCCTAATCAGAACTGGACATGTTTTAAATTGATTGTTGATAAGTTAGTGAAAGAAGTGATAGTCAAATTGTGTAAGCTTGACTTATAAATGAAAGTAGATTAGGAAAAGATACTGGTTCCACACGCTCAAAACAGAACCAAAGAGGAAAGCAGGGATGAAAAACAAACTATGTATCCTAGCCCTGATTTTTCTAAATCTCATTTTGTGCGAAAATAATATTTGTGTGCAGCTTGTCTTTTATGCCACAAACACATGACAAAGCAGACCGTCTAATCTTGATTTGGTCATTTTTCAATTTCATGTTTTAGATTAGTGAATGAAATCATGTCAAACAGCTTAATCTTGACAGTCGATCTAGCGTAAGTAGAGAATCAAAGGAGTTCATCAGTTTAATCTAAACTCCCAGAGGATATAAGTGTAGAATTAGATAGTTTTTATTTTTTCAAAAATATCATGTCAAAGGGTTTTCCAATCCAAGTGCACCCAAAGAAGAAAAAATGCTAGGAAATATAGCTGGGTAGGTAGAGATGAGGTTGATGCTAATCATGCTGTAAAATTTTCAAAGAGCATCATTTTCAAGAATAACATCAAGGAAGAGAGAAATTTGCACCAATGGATGAGGCACTGGTCTTCACAAGCCTGAGATCTGCAATTCTGGACACCTCCCAAAAAGGAGTTGCCCTCCTCAAATGGAGCCACTGTTAGTCATCAGTATTTTTGCATGTTTTGATGACTAGATTCCTTGGCTAAGTTTTCTAGAAACTAATCTCAAATCTGTCAATTTTTCATCTAGAAAACACCTCAAACAAGTTTTTGTCCCTCTACCCCTTCCTTTTCAGCCTATGATGAGAATAGTCTTCAGTTTCCCTACCTATCACAATTTAGCAAAGCCTCCCTGTCTATAGATGTCATAAGTTTGTCTCTCTACCATCAAAATCCCTTGTTTTTCATACAACCCACTATCCAACATTTGACAAAGTGTCTACCCCTCTATCCCTGATCATCTTGTCATGTGATAACCTACTCATGCCTAAGAAGCCATTCAAGAGTTGTGACAAAGTTTGTAGGTCTAGGTGGTGGTGTTTTAGGGAAAACTCCTTGGCAAGACTGTTTTAAGCCAAAAACCTTGTTTTCCATCATCATGTTAGCCATCAGTTTCTTCTCATACTACAAAAAACATACTGGTTTAGCCTTAGGTCATACACCATTAACTGGTTACTTGTTTTTATTTTAGCAAAACTCAAAAATGTTCATTTAAGGAAAAGAGCAAGATTCTAAAAAGTTTCATGAATGAAAGAAGGTGGTCATTTCAAGCTTGATTTTATGACACACTGCTAATCTCTCAGGAAATCAAAGATCATCTACCAAATACATCTCTGCAGGGGTATATTCAATGATGACAGAGTGCAAATGGGAGCAAAAGAACAAATTCAAACAAGTCTCTCATGCTGAAGTATTTTGCCATCATGAATCAGATGAAGTATAGTGAGTGAAAGAAAGCAAACATACAGTTTTCAAATCCAAAGGGTGCCTAAAGACAAAGGTCATTCATCAAAGCCAAATGAACAAAAAGGATTAGGTAATGTCTATCTTCAACACTCCATGACTAACTCCAAAGGAATCTTTGCATAATCTCTCCAAAAGGTGACCTAGCCCTGCAAATCACTTTTTTTTTGGGGGGGAAAAGAGATAGTATTTAACATAAAGAGATTTAAAGAAAATAAGGCATCATAGTGAAGGTGTAAGAAGGAAAGCTGCTTCTTATATCTTACCATGAACCTGGACTTTAAAAATCAGTCAGAGACAAATTCATTGTGCCTTATGAGAGCACAGTTGGGAAAAAGGAGTTACTTCAGGAATACACATAGTAAGCATTTATCATTTACAAATCACATTGTTTTCTCCCAAGTTTCACAGTGATGTTATGCAAAAGAGATATACATTACAGATAGGTCCTCATAAAGCAAAAGGGCATTATGTTCAAATGATTTCATCAATGATAAATGCCAAAGATTCACTTTTGTCTTCTATTTGTATTTTTCAAATAAACAGACAGAGGGCACAGTGTTGAGATGAATGAATTTTCATAGTTCGAAGGCCTCCTTCATCATAAGCAGAGGGCTCATCAGTGGTTTTGAGTGACCTAAAAGGTTACCAATTACATAACCCCCTTCATAAAAAGTAGAGGGTTGAAAAATCATCAAGTGTCAATGCAGTGATTGGGTGAAGTTGTCAGTAATAGACAGATTTGAGAGATAGTGCATTTGAAAGAGTTAACTCAATGATAAACCAAGGCTAAAAATAGTTTTTGTGACATACCTCCTTCAAAGTCTAGCAAAGGGCATAAAACAGACATTATGTAGAAGCATCCTCCTTCAATCATTACACAGATTGCAAACACACAGCTTGTTTCAAGGAAAATGTTAGAAGGTACACAAATTTTGTTTGCATTCTATCTATCAATGATAAATACACAGAGGGAAAAAACACAAGTTTTCAAGAAGCTTCATTCAGTAATAAGCAAAGGACACAGTGGTGAGATGGATGAAATTTCATAGTTTGAAGGCCTCCTTCATCATAAGCAGAGGGCCCAACAATGGTTTTGAGTGACCTGAGTGGTTACATTTGCATAGGGCCTCCTTCATGACAAGTAGAGGGTCAGAAGCCAGTCAAATAACCTCTTTCAAATCATAAGCAGAAGACTGACATACTGGTGTTGAAAGACCTCAATTATGATGTTTGTGAAAGCCTCTTCCAAAGGATAAATCTGAGGCTAGATTTTGATGAGTAAACCTCATTCAAATGGTAAAAGATAATTTCACACAGGGGGTTTATTCAAAAAGGACATCCTTCATTTTGGATAAGACCATTATAGTCTATCTAATTACCCTCTCCAAAAGGAAATTAGAGGGTAAGCGCCCGGGGTTACAATTCATATGGATCAACTCATTCAAAAGGAAACCAAAGATAACAAACAGCAGTCTAAGATGCCTCCATCAAATGATAAGAGCAAGTTTCAAGTGTTGAGAACAACCTCCTTCAAATAATAGACAGAGCTCTAACTTTGAAAAGGGTTGAAACCTGAAGTGTAAAACAAGTGCCCAGAAATCATTTTTAAAAGAACTCCTTCATGATAAGCAGAGGGCCCAAAATTTTTTGTGGAAAGGGCCTCCTTTAAAATGATGAACATAACACAACACATTTTTTTTTAAAGTGTCTCCTTCAATCATGAGCAAAGGGAAAAAACAAAGTTTGCATTGCATCCTTCAATGGCTAGCAGAGGGAAAACACCAAGTTAATATCTTGTTTGAAATAACTTCCTTTAGTAGTGAGTAGAGATCAACTAAGCACTCATATAGTGGGTCAAAAGGTCTTTTGCAAAAATGAACAGAGAGTGAGTTAAAACTTTCGATAAAGGGCTAGAAATTTCAAATAATGAACATAGCTCAACACATTTTGTTTGACAAGCCTCATTCAATGATAAACACAACACAAACAGTTTGTTTAAAGGTGCCTTTTGAGAAATAAAGAACACATTTCATGATTGGTAAAGAGGAGGTTTTTGTCTTTATCAAAGGTGTAAAATTTCCTCTTGTTTTCAAAAGCTTTGAATAAAAAGGTTTCAAGTCATTTTCAAGGAGGGAAAGTTATTTTCAAAACCCTCCCTAAGATATAAAAGGCCTCACACAAGCTCTTCTACTCTTCATTATGTTTTGTGCAAACATTTAGCAAAGGATAAAAGACATTTTTTTACACCTCTGCAGCGTTATCAACATGCGACGTGCCTGAAAAATACTACGACGTGCCTGTAGGTGTTTGCAGAAGCTTTTTTCACAGGACATGACGCGCCTGTGCAAGAGCCCGTTGCACTCCGCCCATCCTATATGCGACGTGTTTTCCTCGGGCCACTTCTGAACGGCCCACCTCCCAGGCCACTTCTGAATGAAGGTTTGACTGCTCGATGCCCACAGAATAGTGCCAAGGTTTTCAGCACCCCTCAAGAGGCTTTCAAAAGTTGCAAATTTCTGAACTTTTGCAGAGGAGAAATTGTTCAAATACAGCCTGGGAGATTCCTAAAAAGGTACTTGTGCTCTTTCACCTAATTTTTTGTTTTAAAGGACATATAAGGAAGTCAGTAATCAGTAAATATAAGAAAATTATTGATTTTTAGAGAGCAAGAAGACCTATTTGTTTAAAAAGTCCTGTTTGCAGAGTAAGAAGCAAAAAAACAAAAAAGACATTTTTTGAGAAGGGGGGGCTATTTTCAGTTTAAAGACTTGTTTTAAATGAATAGGTGAAAGAGGACACAGTCTCATAAATAAAAAATATAGATTTGTTTTGAAGGTCTTTCTACTCAGTAACAAGGAAAAACACAGTTCTTAAGAAGGAAATGTATTTTCATTAAAAAAGAACTTGTTTGCTAGCTAAGAAAGAATTACAGTGCTTGAATAAGGGATCTATTTTTTAGTTCATTTGAAAGACCTGTTTTGATAAGAGAGTATAGGAAAGTATAAAAAACTATGCCTCCAAATAAGGTCAACAAAGGTGGATTTCACAATAGGTTTGAGCCTACTACAACTCAGGAGATAAATGAATCCCCTTCAGTTCTTTTTAATTTTCAGGAGGTAGGGTGTCTTGATTTTTTCCAAATAGTCCAAGAGGTCACAAATCACCCTCCCTTGACACATTTGTTTGCCTTAAGACTGCAAGGAGAACATGTTCACATAGCAGGCCTTGGTTTTGTTCTAAATCCTAGATCTGTGTCCAAGGCAACCAAGATCCCCTATCTTGGTGAGAAATGGTTCAAACAAGCCTATTTGGACCTAGACCACTACAAGCCCTTCTTGAAACCAGCTTACCAAAATTAATTCAAGGCTATCTTCCCCTTTTCTCATCTATTGAACAGTTATGCAACCCTTATGAAAACCATCATGAAATATTTCACATGTGAGGGGAGATATTCTCAAGTTTATTCCTATCATGTCAGAATTCTGATGCATTTCACTCGGACTCAGCTGCAGAATCTCCCTTTCTTCCTCTGCAAGAGCATAGACAAGATGTCCTCCTTTGTCCAAAAGAGACCTCCTACTCAGCAAAAAGTTAGTCTTTTTCATCATTCTCTCATCAAAATCATCATCCTTCACCAGCTTGAACAAAAAGGAGTTTCTTGGGAATCCTTCATCTCCCATCCTGATTTTACTTCTACCTCTTCATATCATGGCCCATCTCATGTGCCCTCCTCACCCTCCACTCACTATGTCTCCCCTTCATCTAGTCAATCTACCCCTCAAAATAAAGCCTCTCCTATGATTGATAGTGAAAAGGAAGAGTGTAGTGAAAGCAAACAAGAAGGTAGTGATGATGGGGAACTTAGTGGCACTCAGCAAAGTAGTGGGCATGAACCAAGTGACAATCAACGAAACAGTGACCATGGGCATACTAATGATGGTGAAGAGAGCTCACCAAAAGATAAGGAAGTCAGTGGCAGTCAACATAACAGTGATGGAGGAGGTAGTAATGATGAAGAACAAAGCAGCCCTCAGTAGAGCAGTGAACATGAGCATGGGGATAGGCCACATACAGCTAGTGATGATGAGGAACAAATTGAAGAGCAGCAGAGTAGTGATGATGAGGAACAAAGGGAAGATTCTAAGCAAGGTAGTGATGATGAACAGCAAAACAGTCCTCAAACAGACAGTAAAGGAAATAAGGAAAGTGACAATCAGCAGAGCAGTAGGGACAGTGAAAAAAGCGCCTCCCAGCAAAACAGTGACCATGGTGGAAGCCCACACACAGAGGTAAGTGAGGAAAACAGTCAAGATAATATCAGCACACATAAGGGGCACGAAAGCAAGGAGAATGGTGAGGGTAGCATACATAAAGAGGTTCAAAACAGTGGAGCTAATGAATACAGTGTCAGTCAGCAAAATAATGACGAAAATCAAGCCCAAAATAGTGAGGAGGGTGAACAAGGCAAACCCAAAGACAGTCATGATAAAAGCAGAGGCAGTGAACATGATAGCCCTCAAGAGGAAAATCACCACAACATTAAGAAAAACAGTGAACAAGGCAGCCCTAAAGAAGAACATGAAAAAAGTGAACAGTGCGGCAAAGTAGGTGATGAAGTAGGCAAGGGGCCATGATTCATTCCTCAAAGGCACCAAAGGCTAAAAACACCAAATCTGCAAAGAAGAAAACCACTCAAGTAGTGACTAGTAATGTCACTAGGGTGCTAAGGAGTAGAGGAAAACTACCTAAGAAGAGTATTGTTGAATCGCCAAAGAGAAAAAGAGAAAAGAAGTCTATCCAAAGCAAGGGCAAAGAAAAATTTGAACAACAGGAGAGTCGTCATGAGCATGAAAAGGAATTTGACATCATACAAATAGATAGTGATGTTGAAGATGATGAAGCTAGAATCCTTAGGTCACTTTTGCAAAACAGAGAAGCCCAAATCCAAGACTTAGAAACTGATCTAGAAATGTCAAAGGACCTCATACACTTTCTACCAATGCAAAATAGACAGATGAGCGGCAAAATGACAATCAATGACGCCCGGGCATTCAAATACCAAAGGGAAGCATACAAAGCACAAGTCAAACTTGAAGAGTATATGGGAAAATTTGATGATATTGAGGAAGAAGAGTAACCAGTAAGAAAAATTCCTAGGACTATGGGTCTTAGGAAACCTTTGGAGAAACAAAGGGAAGAAGAAGTAGCCCTTTCTCGTTCATACCCTCTCACACAATTGCTTGCCCAAGAGATAAAAAATGATAAAGAATCATGGCTTGAAAGAGAAAACAAGCATTTGGAGGAAAAATTAGACAAGGAAAAAAAATACTCGGGTTTGCAAAGGAAGATGATCGAGCATTACAAGAAATTGAATCAATTTGCCCAAAGAAAACTCAAGATTGCCCAAGAAAAGCTCAAAACTGCCCAAACGAGGTACCCGGTAAAAAAAGAGGAAAAGGACATATCTATTGGGCCACTAATATTTTATTATTATTATCACTTTTTAACACCTATTTCATCCATTTCTACTCTTCTTTATCATGTCATTTATCATAATTTATCATATAATTCCATTTTATGATTATTTATGCTCTTATGGATAAATATTATTTCTTCTCCTTTATTTTTAATAAATTGATGATTATTATGCATGATTTTATCAATGATGGTTTATAAATATATTTTGTAACATCACTCACCATTTTAGCCTCCAAGATATTTTCCTGATTGCAAATTTGATCTCCAGATCATCATTAAATATTCCAACTTAGAAATTCGTTGGAATAAGAAGTGTCAGTTTTGTGTTGAACATTCTGGGGAAATGGAGAAGAATCTGGAAAATCTGAAACATGGATTTTGTCCAGAACAGACCGAATTAACTTTTTCAAAGAAAATTTTTCCCAAATTCATCCTGTATTAAGCTAAATTGAAGGGTCTCTGAGGATGATTTTCGTAGATTCACTGTTGTGGCAGTTTTCCAAATTATCTCAGCTGCAAATCCAAATTTGACTTGTTCCTGTTGAAATATTGATAGAAATATATTTTCTTTCTAATCAGTTTGTTGGGGAAAATCTAATATTGTTATGACGGATCATATTTACTATTTAATTTCTCCTCTTTCTGATTATAAAAGGAGAGCATGTATTATTTATTGGGGAGATTTCCTTTTGTAATTTCAGAATTGTTCATCCACTCTTGTTAATCAAAACAGAGTATGAATGTTTGGAAATGCTATTATGTGTGACTAATACATGATTTAGTTGCCATTTGGTTTCTTAACTTTGGAGTAAAGCCCAACGACGATTCAGTGGTGGTTACGGGCCTGACTATGGGGATCAATCCGTTGTATGTATTATTATCTTTTAATTATTGTTTTGTGACATTTTGCATTTGTTTCCATTATAGCTTTCAATTTTAATAGTTTACTAATTAATTGCTTCATAATATTCATGGGTTACATTGGTGAATTATGTTTCCATTTCTTTCTAATTTAACAAGAATCTTATTCCTTGTATTACTTATCTTGTTATGTTTTAACAGAGCTTCATTGTTCAGTAGTTGCCGTTCTATTCCAATTTCTATTCCGTTTCGATTGTTGATTTCTATTTAATAGGATTTGTTGTTAAATTCTTCTAGGTTACAGTTTGCTATTTATTTACATTACTGCTCAATTCCAGTTTGTTGTTCATTTCCGATTCATTAGTTTACAGATTGCAAAGAGTTTTCTTTTAAAGTGCTTGCATAGTTTACTTTCATTAGCAGCATTTAGTTCAATTGTATTTTCATTTATTGGCTTTAAAGCAGGATTATCAACTGTAAATAATACTGGTTATTTCTCCCATGTTCTCAGATCGATTATATTGTTCTTAGTTGATTTTATCAGTTTCTAAATGAAAGAGTTATCATTATTGTATCCTTGATTGATACTTGCTGAGTGAATGATTGGACTTCAGAGCATTTAAGTTCATGTCATTGTAGTTAGATTTATTTTCCAAGCATCTGTTTACTCTTGTATTTACAACACTGTACTACACATTGCAAATCATTACTCTTAGATTGAATTGCAGCCTCAAACAAAGTACACTCTTGAAATAAAAAATCATACCTAGATTGATAATTAATGTAGGATAAACAGGCGTTCAAAAGACACCTTTTACACCTCAACAATATCTAGGCTTAGAATATTGGCTTTAGCTTCCTTACATGCTTGTAGAAACCCATAAGGGCTTTGCTCAACAAAATTGAGCAATTTTTGACATGATCTTGTTTTTTGTGATTTTTAGGCCTAATTGCATAAATTCATGGGCGCTGCCATTTTTTCTTGGAGAAAAATCAGTTAATGGAAGTTACATTTTTGGATGCATTAAATTTGAGGGAGTATACTAAAAAAATTTCAGATCAAGAGAAGGTGTTTTGATCCCCCAAAGAGGAAAAAAAAGTCAAATTTTACCTTTCTGCCTCAAACATCAGCAGGTGAGACCCTCCTGGGTTTTTTCACTCAGTCCACTTTTTGACAAAATTCCAAGGATAAATTTGAGAAAAATCAAGTAGTTCCAGAAACTAGACATCCAGATCTTTCCAACAAGCCATCACGGGCCTTGTTTTGACATTAGTAAGTCCCTTAAAAGTCCTCTGCAAGATAGACTTTTTCTGTTGCTACGCTCCTGTAGGATATTGCTGAAAAGGATGTTTTCTGAAGGTGGCCATCCAAATATGCGTTAAGATTTTTTTAACTCTATGTCAGAGATTAAAAGTAAATTTTATTACTATTTTTAGCTTAAATAGATATTTTTGAAGATATTTTGTGCCTTGGGCTTTGCAAAGCCTCAAGGAAAAAATAGGATATTTGTTTTTGGTCAATGGCCTTCTAGTTGCTCTAGGTGGCTTTCTTCCTCTTTGGCCTATATAATCCAAGAGGATTCATTGTACCCGGAGGCAGAACTTGATGTTATAGAGAGAAATACTTGTCTTATGAAGTGGATGATCTCTTACTTGACTTTGATGGTGGAGGAGGATTGTATGTAGGATTCCATGGCCTAGTGAATGGTATTGTGTTCCTTATCTTTTATGTTTTCTTAGTTTCTCATACATTTTTTCATGCTTCTTGCTTGCTATAGTTCAGTAAGAATAAATTTGAGATATGCCCATGGGGGCACCTAAAATTTCCTGATTCATTGCAGCGTAAATGTTTTCATCTTTCTTGGTTATGTCAAAGAACTCTTAATTGCTCTTTGGTACCCTAGGAACTTGTTATCAGTTTCATTAATGGTTATTATGTATGGTGTCTAGTATGATTCATGGTATGCCCTGCTTACTCATAGCTAATCAAAACTCCATCTCTGAAATCTCTCTCTGAATTATTAGTTGTTTTAGTTAAGTCAGAGAGGTCTTGTTTCGATCTTGCCCTTTGTCCATGCTTTGCAGTTTTATTTCAAAGTTCCCGATAGCTCAAGATATGATATTTAGGAGTCTCCTCTTCATATATTGAGTTGTTTGTTTATCTTATTTGTTTTCCCAAAAGTATAAAGGTGATTTTTCCAAAGTTAGAGGGTCTTATACTTCTATGTATCACTAGATTGTTTATTTTCTACATCTATCAGTTTGAGTTTCGTTCATAGAGATTAATGGTCGGCCCTAACTCATGAATGCTTTTTGTTTAACTATTTATGCTTATAATATTTTTTTCTTTCACAAACTTAATGTTCAACTCATTTCACTTTTACCCAAAGAATCCATTTACCTTCGCTTCAATGTATAATCCCAATACCTTGTCCATCATTGAATGATGGCTATAAATTTGATCAAATTGATTTGATGAACTCCATATCTATTTATCCTTTTAATTAGTTCCCCTAAAAAAACTAAAACCAAAAAAAAACATACTTAACAACTAGCCTAAAATCAAATATACAAAAGTAAACAAGTTTACATCCTTTGCATAGTAGAGAGAGCCCTCTCTGAGTCCAGGAAGGCTGGGTCCTAGGGCTCCAAAGCTTGGTCTGATGTTACCCTATCATTTGGTTTACCAATCTGCCAAATCATGGGACCATAATAGAGCCGAAACAACATGACAGTGTACTATAAATATCCCCATTTAGTGGCGAACGCAGTTTTGTTGTGATCCTCAGGCACGATCCTGATTTGATGGTAGCCCAAAAACTGTCAATTAATGAGTACGCTTCCTTCCCCCCCACACTATGAAGGATTTCGTCTAAGAATGGCATAGGGAAGGTATCATGTATGCAAACATCATTCAATTTTCATAGGTCAACACAGATCTATATTTCTCCTTTATTCTTTTTCTCCTAAACCACCATAGGGCTTACCCAATTTGACTATTCGACCGGTTTGATGATACCTGCTGCTAGCATTTTGTCGATTTATTCCTTGAATTTTGATTTACACTTGGGGTTCAATCGATAAGGTCGCTACTTAACAGGGCACGCATATAGTTTTAAAGTGATGTGCATGACTTCTAGGTCCCCTGTAATTCCTTTGAGTTCCGAGAATTTCATAGGAAACAGGTCCTGGTACTCCATGAGGAGTTCTGTGACTTTCCCAATAGTATCATCATCCCAGTAGTCCCCAATTTTAGCTAGCTTAGGTTTCTCTTATGTTCCAATGTTAACTTCCCTTAGCTTAAGAGGCTTGGTCACATCAAGGGTCTGCAACGACGGTCCAAAAATTGTGCGCTCTCCCTCTGATTCCGGGATAGAGATATTTCGCGAGTCTTCCCCGCATTCCTCCATTAATAGATTGTGGAAGTTGACAATATCCTACATCTGCATATCCCAAGATGGTACTCCATACTCCATATGAGGGTCGATTCATCAAATACCAAGGCATAAATGTCCTTGAAAGCTTTATCCAATGCTTCAGTTCCACCTATCAATCCTAACATCTCCCATTGGTGGGTGCACTAGTGTAGCTCTACATCCAGATACCATGTAGTGGGAATTGGCCCTAAGGCATGGATAAACAGGTGGACCCATTCATTCATGGTTCCTTCACACCATGCCTCGATCCATACAACCATGTGCCTACGTGGATCTCCTTGGCCAAGGAAAGCCTCCATGCATAGGTGAACCAGAGGTTTGAACCATAGAATCATCATTTCATGGCATTCCTCCCAATCCTGGAATGTCCCCTTATGATTTTCCCACCACCGCACAGGTTTCGCACGCATGGCTAGGTTAAGTGCCCACATTCTTCGCTCCCTTGGGACTTCAGCTTCAAATGTTTGAAAAAAGTCTCTAATACTATCAGAACCATCAAATTAGGGTAGTTCTCTTACCTCTGAGGAGATACACCAGAAGCTCTTCGTGATCCTAAGACATCACAATACGAATACGTCATGTAAGCGATTCTACCAATTTTCTATCTTCCCATCAGATTCATAGAGGAATTCACTGTCTTTCTCCCAGAAAAGCACTCTGTTAGTTGTAGGATTAATCCAATCCTCATCTTGAGTGGTTATTTTATAGATGTGATCCACATCGTCCTCTTCGCACACCGGTTCTGTATACAGCTCTCCTTTTGGAGGGTTGAGAGGGACTATCCCTCTCATACCCTCATTTTCAAAAACCATGCTTCTCTTTTTGAAGTTGGTAATTCCTCCCATGTCTATCACCCAATCCAGTCCCAAGAGTGCAGGATAAGGGTCCACATCCTCCACGATCTGAATTACTTCAAAATCCGCGCGTACTTTAACTCTTACGATATCTACCATAGTCTTTGACAGTATCCCCAATGGTATGATTTTCTGTTGGTTATGCATGTGTAGCTATGTAGTATACCATTCCATCTTAGGTTCTCCCATCCACTACCATGTTTTCTTGGAGAGGACGTTCACATCTGATCCCAGATCCAGGATGACCTGATCCATTTCATAGTCACCAATCTGTGTTGTTAGCCGCATTTCCTGCCCAGTGTGATTCTTGTGATTCTACAGTTTGTGAACATATCTAACCTCTGTACGAAGGTCAATTCTTTCCGCACAGCTATCTATCAGTGTCTGAATATTTTATACTGCCTTCTGGTTGCGTAGAAACTTCATACATGCTTGTAGGAATGGTTTATCTTTGTCATCCGCTCTTAATTTTTCTGGAGCCATGGAAGTAGACACCTTATCCTTAGTAAAGTCTTTGTGAGCTCCGATGAAGGTTTCTTTCTCCTTCTGTAGGTCCAAGCTTTCTGGTTTGATAACAACTTTTCGGATAAGGGGTTCGGCCACAAATTTCTCCTCAGCTCCTCTAGTAGCCATGCCGCTGTGAATTATGACATTAATACTTGGTCCTTGATCACATGATTCTGACTTAACCCTCTGCACATTCTACGTTGGTGTCTATTTTTTTTCCTGCATTTTTTCTACCAGGACTTGACAGTCTTCTATCACACGGTCCAACTGTCGACAATATCGGCAAGATTGTCACATAGGGTTCGGACAGTCCCTTGTGAAGTACCCTATTTCTCCACAGTTGTAGCATATCAATTTCCCTCTTCCTCGATCTGTGCACTCCCACCTATTCCCCCCCCCCCCACCTCTTGCTGGGGAACCTCCTCTGCCTGAAGAGGATAGTGGTGAAGAAGGGTCAGCCTGCACCCTGTATAAGTTTACTCGGTTTATCATTAAGCCATATGTCTGACAGTTATGTTCGTCATGTCCCATATATGAGAAAAATTGGCACCATTATCGCTTCAATTCTCGAACATAAACACCAAGATGGGGACAGTGGTTGGTATCATGTATTCCGACAACATGATAGTTAGTGAACCATAACGTCATAAAACTTCACCCTACAACCTCTTTAGGGTACAGTGGGCTGGGTCTACCATCTTACATGTAGTCTGCCAATAGAGGGCACTAATCCTTGGTGTGTCCAGACACCCTACATCTTATCAACCATACGTCTAGGATAGATTCCTTTCCTTGTTCTTTCTACAGATTATGGATTTCGAGGTTCATTTCCTCCAACTATCCTTGGATCTGCTACACCCCAAATTGGGCATCATATCTTGGCACAACTTCTAGCTTCATAGAAATATCCAAGGATTTCTCTTGAGTCTCAATCGCTTTCTGACCCATAGCTCTACGCAGGTGAGGTAATAGCATGGAGATGAACCATTCCTTGTGTTATCTATCATCATACTAAAATTCCCCATTTCTAATAACCTTATTTAACCACTTATTATCCTCCCATATAGACTAATTGGGTCTCTGTTTAAAATATTTCAAGTCAGCTACTAGCTCTGAGTAGGACTTAGGCTTCTGGAACTGTTTTTTTAGAGCATTCTTAATCTCTTGAATAGATAACAAAAATATCTAGTGAAATTTGAAGCTTTAAAAGATGGATAGCAACAATATCTAATGAAATTTTAAGCTTTAAAAAATGGATACCAGCAATATCTAGTGTAAGTAGGGGTATTTTAAATTGTGAAGGTGTATTGGGTTCGTATTGGTAGGGGGGTTAAATGATGTGATTTTAGAGGTGTTCTCCTACATGTATTCAAATTAAGGGTATTGTTTAGTATGCACTAAACGTACATGATATGTCATAGATTCATTGAATGAAGCCCACATGGGAATGGGTGGTATAAATGGTAACAACTTTATGCGTTATTGTGGAACCACTAATTGATTGAAATGGGTGGCTTTGTTAGTTATTATGGAACAACTAATTGTTTGAAATGGTGGATTTGTTAGTGTTGGAATTGATGTCAACAAAGGTCAACATGATATTTGGTGTCAAACGGAGGACAATGGTGATCAATGATAGTTGCAGGCTTCTGGCAGAGAATCACCATAATAGAAATTTTATTGAAAACCCATAAAATATGTCTGTAAGTATTAATGAAGAATGCAATGAAAGCTTCAGTTTATTGGTATAGAATCACTAGAGTAGCAGACTTATTGAAAATCCATAAAATTTTTACTTTGGTGGTTGGGAGCTCAACATTCCAAGAAAAATAATAAGATTTAATAAGCCAAGTGTGCCAGAAATTTTGCAACCACCTCAAAGGTATCAAATGGGATCCAAGCCTATATCTGAGCATATCCAATAAAAATTTATTCGAAAAATCTTTCCAAAGATATGTGGAAGTCCAAAAATGGGCTCCTGGATAAAAAGATATGTCCTTCCGAAGTCTGGGGACTTGAAGCCTTAAGAAGGATGAGTTATCAAAGCAGGAGGCATATCAGACATTGAAATATAAGAGAATATTAGCACATCATAACCTTGAGGCTCATATCACATCAGAACAATAGAGTTCACTCGGATATCATAGGTCTGGTATATCGTAATATTGGAGGTCCAAGACATTGGAATATCGGAATATCTTAACATAATTTTTTTAGTAAGCTACGATATCTAGCAAGCCAGATAGAGGGAAAAATGTCGATGAATGCCGAAGAAAATTAACAAAGGATCCTGTTACAAAAAAAAGTTTTTATGAGCCCTCTTCTCTATCCTCTAACAGGACACATGGTGGCATGAAATTGGTTCTAAGAAGCTGTAGTGGTAACTCACATCAACATGACATGGAAGTACGACAAGACATGTGGTAGGCAGATTCAACATTATTGGGTGGCCTGATGGGCCAAATATGGGTGACACGTGTCACAACTAATGGGCTTCCATTTGGAGTGATGAAGTCATCATGGAAGTCAGTATATCTAGAGGAGGAGGACTTCGTAACTTCTGTGCAAATGGTTTTTGGGAAAAGTTACGATGAAAGGTGCTTCCAATGTTCGGTTGGCACATGGTCCTAAAATTTCGGAAAACCAAGGGGGTAGAGCAGTTGAAAAAGGAATTTTGGTCATTGACAAGAGAATGGAAGACCTTAGCACCTAAGAAATAATCCATTGATCATAGGCCCGATCCTATGAGAAAGAATCTACAAAAGGAGTTGAAGGAAAATAATTCAGTAGATAACCGAGAAAAAAATGCAATTTTGTGACACAGTGGATCGATATTTTTATTATTTTTAAATGCCTTTTTCAGTTTGAAAATTGTATGAAATATTAGAGTAGTAGAAACAATAGGTGGTGACCTTTGTTCAAAAGTGCCTCTTGGAAAGTTGATGCTTGCTAGCCTAAGGGGCTCGGTTCCTATACTGAGTGGGTACTCACAAACAAATTGACATAATTAATTGGGTGTTGAATTTACATAATAAACAACAAAAAATTGGTTGTTTTTACCCTTTAGGTTTCCATGTGAAAAATACATGTGTCAATGTGTGTGTTGATCATGAGAAACATTTTTTAACACATGAATTCTCATGCTTAATGCTTATTTTAATTATGAATAAATTTTACAATAATTACCAAAATGGAGTGGGAGGAAGTAAGAATATATTCAAAAAATTGAAAGTAATAACAAAATTACTAACTCACCCCCTTCTCATTAATTCCTTACTCCAAAAATTGGTATCAGAGCCAAGTTCTTTCAGAAACAATATAACCATTGGAAGGTAGATCTATAAGTAATTATGTCAAGGAAATATAACTAAAAGGAGTATTCAATCATAATACCTTTTTTTGATGGGAAAAAAGTTTCCTTCTGGAAATTAAGGATGGAAGCATACCCAATGTTAGTTGGGGTAGATGTGTCCACTTCAGTACTAGTAGGCTATAATGTACATGATATTTCTCCCACTAATGTCAATGGTAAGAAATTATATGGAAATAATGATAAAGGCAATAATTTTATTCTCTTTGGTCTTAGTTAATCAAAACTTTTAAAAGTTGTGATTTGTAAATATTCTAAGGTGGTGTGGGTGAAAGTTACCCAGAGTTTCGAAGTGGATGACAAGGTCAAGCAGGCCAAACTGAAAACCTTCATAATGGGGTTAGAGGGCCTAAGAATGGACGAATATGAGAGTATATCAGAATAATTTCTCAACGCTAATGAAGTAACAAATAATATTAGAGGGTTGGGTGAAGAAGTCAAGGAATAAATGAGTGTACAAAAAATATTAAGATATATGCCCACGAGATTTAATTCAAAAGTTTCAACTATTGAAGAAATGGATAATTTGAAATATCTCAATATGGAACAGTTTGACATTACTCTCACAACCTATCAGATGAGAGTTGTAAAAGAGAAGTCAAAACCAAATGAAGAAGCATTCAAAGTATGAAAAAAGGGAAAGGAGCTAAAAAAACATCAAGACTGCTCAAGTTGCGAATATGATCGGGAGTTGGCTCAACTGGATAGGAAACTAAAGTGTGGCTCAAGTAAATATAAAGGGAAGTTTCCCTTTAAATTATTTGATTTCGGAAGTGTGGGACATTTTTCATCCAAATTCCCCTACAAAGAAAGTACTAAAAAGGAAGGTGATAAAAAACCGGGGAACAAATCTAAAAAAGAACAAAATAAAAGGTTCTGTAAGAAAAAGGGGTTCTATTCCAAAGAAGAAATCTCATCACCATAATCGGATAGTGAAAACTCTTCAGAGGATGATTCATATAAGTATATGCTTATTTCCTTAGGAATAGAATCCAAGAAATATATTTTTTTTGAATATGAAGAAAAATAAGAAGAATGAGTTTTTGACCTTGAAGGTGAACTTATCAATGTCATTTATGAGTTAAATAATGCAAGGAAAAATAATAATATGCTAAAGGAAAGACTGCATTATGTTGGAGAAATTATGTATAACTCAGATAATGAGGATTTTTTTTATCAAAAATAAAAACTTGAAGAGGTTATTAATAGCAAGGATAGCATGGCTCTTCTTCTAGAAGAAAAACAAGGAGCATGTGAGAAATTGGAAGAAGAGAACAAGCAGTTAAAACATAAGTTGCTCAATATAAGAAAGGAAACAATCTCAAGAACATGTAGGGATGAGATTATTTCCTTAAAAGTTAAACTAGAAGAAGAAAAATGAAAGGAAGAAGTACTTAAATATATAATGAATTGGAAGAGAACTGTAAAAGTCTTGAGCGAGAGATTGTCTCTATAAGAATGTATCGAGATGGAAGGAAAATCGAGAGTGGTATAAATGGTAAGTTTTTGGAAGGCACAAGAAAACTAGATCTGGTTATAAACAACCAAAGGCCCTCACGAATCACAACAGGTATAGGATACTTAGAGAAACAAAAATATTCCATGAGAAATATGAAATTTAGGTCCGTAGAATTCGAACGATCATAGATTTCTGAAAGGAAGAATCAAGAGAGAGTCAATGAAAACAAAAGGAAAAAAGAACAAAGAAGATATCATCAATGGATAATGAATCGATCAACCAAGAATCCAAGGTACTCTCATGCAGAAACTCATAAGATTTACCACAATAGGAATGCCTATTTCTTTTATGGTCACTGTTATATGTTTCATGTCTTTCAACATAAATTTGTTGATTGTAGAATGATAAAATTTGAAAGAGATGAAAATCCTAGATATAATAGATATCATTGTTTTAAATCTCCAAACTCTTATCTCAAAAATTGGAATGTCTGCTCTCCCTTTCTAAGTGAAGTAGAATGCTTAAAATTTAATAATTTTGGGAAAAAATATAGTGAGTGTAGATGCATATTTGAATACCTATATAAGTCCCTAAATATTAGACATTCATTTGTCCAAAAGGATAAGGGGAGTTGGAAACACAAGACAAAAAATAATAGGAGTGTGGGCTCACCTTATCAGCTCATAATAAAGAAAAAAAATGGTATGTTTATAGTGGTTGTTCCAAACATATGTTTGGGGAAAAAATAATTTTTTTGTTGCTAAAAGAAAGGAAAGAGGAAAAAATGTCAGCTTTGGAAACAATGCTCCAACAAGAATAAAAGGTAAAGGCATAGCCAATCTTGATAAAGAAAAGAAGCACAAAATGTGTTCTATGTAGAAGGTATCAAGAACAATATGCTTAGTGTTATCCAAATCTGTGATAATGGCTACGGTGTGACCTTTCAATATAAATATTGTGATATCTGCAACATGAAGAACGAAAAATGGTGGGCTAATGATTCTAGGGTTAACTTATATTTAAGAAAATTAAGTGAAGCACGGTCATGGCACAAGAGATTTGGGCATATGGATTTTCACAGTTTGATAAAATTTAGAAATATGGGAGTTTTGAAAAGATTACCAAGACTTTCAAAGCCCAATAACTCAATTTGCAAGTCATGTCAGTTTTGGAAAGTAGACTAGGACTAGTTTCAAGTCACAAGGGCTCTCATCATCTAGACCTCTAGAGTTCATTCACAGATAAATTTGTGGCCCAAATAGAAAAAAACCTCAAAAGGGGAAATATATTTCATGCTGCTCATTGATGATTTCACTAGGGCCACTTGGATTATTCTCTTAAAAGAAAATTCGGAAGAATTCAAGCATTTCAAGAAATTTAAAGTTCGAGTATAAAATGAGAAAGACTTAAGGAACATTTTCTTAAGATCAGAGAGAGGACGTCAAGAGAGTTTGAAGAATTCTGTGAAGAGCATGGCATCAAAAGGTAGTACTCAGTGGCCATAATTCCACAACAAAATGGAATAATGGAGAGGAAGGAAAAGACAATTTAGGAAATGGCCAGAGAAATGGTGGATGAAGCATGCATGTCCTAGATATTTTGGGAATAAGCAGCATATCAAACAATTTATATTTCAAACATAACTCAACTCAAACCTAATAATTGTTAGTGTCTATGAGTCACAAGTGATCAAATGTAACCTTTACATTTGATTGATATGGTCATTAGGTCAAATTATTATATTTTCAAAAAAAAATTGGCATCTCTTCATTGTCAAATGATCATTGGTTATTGTATATTTTAGTGCTACTCCCTCCACTTGTCATGGTCATCATCACTCATCATTATTATGTCATCATTTAGGTGCCCTAGGTCATCAAAAGAGTTAATGTGCCATCATATAATTCATGGTCTAGGATTTACATTTGATTGTCATCATAATGTTAGTAATCAAAAGCAAAAAGAGATTTGTGTCCATTATTTGGGTCACCATCATGGAAGTTGGCTCATCAAGAAAGCCATCAGTGACAAAGACAAAACCTAGAGCAGAAAATTAAAAAAACTATAACAGAGTTAAGAGGTTGGTGTTTGTCTTTGAAATAGAATATATGCCTAGACCTAGAACTAGGGCTCAAGAAAAGATGCTTCCTAGGAAGACGATATGTAAATAAGGAACTCAACTTGGCACTATGAGACAAGAATCATCAAGAGGCAAACATGATACGCAATTCCACAGTGAAGAAAAACCACCTCTTGATTTAGAGATGGCTAACCTAGCAAAAGAACATGAATAAAAGTCAGTTGAAGGCACAATAAAAGAGAAAGAGGCACAGATCAGAGAGCTAAAATACAACCTTTACAAAGCCAATTTCATGGTGGCTTTCTTGTAGAAAGAGGATAGACAATTGAAACTAAGCCTAATGCAGTAGAGTAAGTCAAAAGAAGACCCTCCATCATCTAGAAAGGCGATTTTTTTTACAGCAAAGGAAGAAAAATCTTAGTTATGGTTTCAAATGCTTCAAAGACTCTTTAAACAAGTAAATCAACCTCCATAAACCCTCTATGCAATCTCTTTCCTCAAAAAAGTTATTGAAAATCCATTCCTATGGTTTGTTGCGCTTTCCATTTTCCATTATTCATAGATTCCTCAGGAGTCGAAGAAATTGGGTTTTTAAGATTATACTCTTCATGATCCTTCACAGGCCATTCCCCATCATTCCCATCATCAAAATCCTTTCATTTCTTTATTTTTCCAAAACCCCAGAAATCCGATGCACTTTTACCCTAGGTTTGCGTTTTCGACCTTTCCCCCCTTTTTCTAAAGGTCATTTTGGGAAATTTCACTTTCATTGTGTTCCTAACACATATCCCTACCTTCCATAATTTTTGAAGATTTTTCCTCACCCAACATCTCCTCCATTCCCTTCCCTCAAGTTGTTGCATTTCTATAAAATTCACTCCGCTTTGTGACTCTGGTCATCATTTTCAAAAGCATTTGTATGACCAAATGAGAGATGAATTTTCAACACTAGAGATATTTTTTATTTCAAACCAACATTATCTATAGAAATCTCTTCAAATTTTCAAATTGTGTTATGGTTAAAGAGATATCACTCCATCTTTGACCTTATTTTTCCAAAATCTAGACAAATCATCTCACGAAACACAGTGTGTGCTCACTTGCTATTTTTCCCTAAGGCTCCAAATGTAGATTTAAAATAATGGAGGTGAATTACTGTTAAATTCCATAAATCTACTTGAGGTTACTTTTTAGTTCATGGATTTAAAAAAAATGGTCAAAAGCCACATACTTTCCACCTTTCGCCACCTTTTCAAACCACTCACTGCATTTGGATAGGTTGATTTCAAGTCAATTTTCTTTAGGATGGAGCTATTGTTTTCATTGCTTTTATGACTCCATTTTTTTAGCAAAAATTTCATATTTCCACCCATACAATTTTTCCAGCCAAAATATCCTCCAATAATTCCTCCAAGCCACCTTCCAAACTCTCATTGTAGCTACATGATGTCATGCTTCACGTTTGAATATTTTTTCTGATATGTGGAGGTCAAAGGTGAAAATGGTAGATGTAGCATATGGGATCATGGGTTTTTATATGGTTGATAGACTATTTATGGTCATATGTTGATGAAAGAATATTATGTTAAATGATTGAGACAAAAACTCAACTTGTTAGCTAAAATAAGGAAGTTGTTTCTAACTCCACTAGGATTAGGTCAGAATCAATGAGGTGAGAATTAGTTATTTTGGATTAGGATTTGAACCATAGAGGTGTAATGCGGTTTTATTTTCTATATGTAGTCAAAATCAAGTCATTGAGTAGAGCCGATACTTGTGGCCCGTGTAGTTGGAACTAGTGTACTAATCATTTGCATGAAATAAACATACATTTGTGGTTATTTTCATGGAATTCTTGTGTTTTGGTTAGTGGCCTTTTCTTTCCTGTGTTTTGTTTTATATTTGATGATTATATATTGTTAAAAACCATCTATTTTATTCCTATTCTTTATATTTTAATGTTTAAAACATAAATCATTTTTTTTATGCTTTGTTTCTTTTAAGCATCTAAATGTGTCATCCTCTACAAAAATGAATTCATGCATTTTCTCACTTGAGTCCTATTATTTTTCCCCTCAACACCACTACAATGAAAAAAGATTTGTGTTACTAATCATCCCTACCTTGATTTATACTATATATCTCGCAAGCTCCACCTTTGGGATACCTTTCCTAGTTATGGTACCTAGTGCTCGTGTTTAGCAAATCCTAAAATTAAATCTCTACTGAGCGTGTTAACTAGCCTAAACCCTAAATAGCCTCTAGTCACTTCCATTGGTTGTGAATGTAATTTCAAGGGAGCCCTCTACGATTTAGTGGGCTAGAAACCAAATCTAAAGAATTGGTTTGTGGTTACCCCTTTTGGCTTCATTTCTATATGGGAAACTTAGGGGGAGTTAACATTTTGGCATAATTCTTGGGGAACAAGGTTTCATTGTCTATGGGAAAGATTTTTCAAGTTTCAGATCTGATTTCGATGGTGGACAATGACTACACACAAGAAGTCTGAAATCATTCACTTGGCAACTTCAACTCCGATCCAAAGACTCCACTAGAAGCATGATCCAAAACCAAGGTTTTATTGGTGATTCTAATGGAAGAAGAATCAATAGCTCTACATTATTCCTTATTTCATCTATTCACATCAAGATGGATTCAATTACTAGAAGGTATGCTCCTATGAATCATGCTCACATTCCTAGTTTTAAAAAATCAAAACTTGCATAGCTTGGAAAAAATTATTCAGCTCAAATTCATAGATGGAAACGAGGATGAGGTTATTATGCATATAATAAAATTTAATTGGAATATACATAAGCTTTGGATTAGGTTTCATGAGGATTGTTTGATGAAAATGTTTATGGCTAACCTGGAAGGGAAAGCAAGATCATAGTATGAAGGGTTTAAGCGAGGTATCTTATTTTTCTCTTAAATATTTCCACATAACTTTATTTGAGTTTTATGGAAAATATCCTCATTCATTCTTGTTTAACTTCGAAGGTTCTGTGAATCCTATGAATATTTCATTCAATACCTTGAAGAGGCTTTTGGCGATGAAGAGTGTCTAGATGATGCAGACTCATATATTCCCTTCATGAATTTTCTTCCCAACAAAAAATGACAGTTTAGTCGCTTGATACAAAGCATCATTCGCAGATACACATCATTTCCTTCTTTTCTTGAAGATGAAACAGATCCGCATCCTAACAATTAAGAATAAATTGGTACAAGCTAGAATTCTAAAATTTTCATACACAAAAAACTTAAGTAGTGAACCATATTATGGTGATGATCATCTACTTTTTGCAAGGAAATAATGAAGAAGTGGTTTTCCTCTATTCTTGTGACGGTCAAATTGATATTCTCCTTGGTTTAAACACACGAGGAACTAAAAATATTGCGAAGCACGTGAGGGAATCAAGTGCGATTTGAAGTGGTTGTTGCATTTAAAGTTTTCCATGAGCATATAAAACCTTGTCTTTTCGATGAGAGGTATGAAGAAAGTCATTAAATGTGTTTTTCGTGATTGTTATTTCTCTTGATTTTATTCAAGATCAGTTTGTGAACACCAAGATGAGGTTTATGATGAAATGAATGAACTAGGATGTCTAGACATTCACTCACTCATATGTCTCTCCAGGAGATTCTCTAAATGAACTCACCAACATATCACGTACGATCATAGCATGACAATAAAATACTTTGATAATTTGAGTACATATTGAAAATTACCTTAAAAAATCACATCATTTAACCCACTTTCAATATAAACCCAATACACCTTCCCATTTTAAAAAGCCCTACTTGTAATTAGTATTCTAGGTATCCATTTTTTTATTAACATTTTTTATACCCATTTATATTTTTTCATTAATTTTGAGCTCCATTTTTTATAAATTCCAATATAAAAGCCCTTTATCCCCTCAGGGAAAATTTTAAAGATGGAAAATTATTTTAAAGTTTATGAAAAATTAGCAGACTCACTAGTCCCTAATATGATACTATAAAAATGTTTATTGATGCACATGTAAAATTATTCAAATTTATCTATATATATATATTGTCTATATAATTTGGTGAATTTTGAGGTATAATAAATTTATATTGTAAAATTTGGGTGAATCATTTTTTATAAAAGAATGGGAATCGACTAATATTTTTTTGGAAAAACCATGGAAGATTAGCTCACTTGCGTAATATTAGCCCCTAGAATTTTCCATTGTATCCCCTATATATCCGCCAATATATTATGTCATTTTTTTCCTCATTATAATCCCTCCCAATGTGAACCCACGCTCTATGGTATTTCTCTCGCAGTGAAGGCCTCGTGTTCTCCAACTCATCCACTTTTTTGAAACATTATTCTAAAGGAAGATTCATGAAAATCATAATTTTGAATTGGCATGTGGAAGTTTCAGATAATCGTAATTATGGAATAAAATATTCATCAAATATTGCAAGCGCATTATGAAGAGGAGATCTACAATAAATAGGAATTTTTTTTATAGCCTCTTGCAAATGATGATCTTCTCTACATTCAAAAAATGAAGACTCTATTGAAGAAGAGCGGGTTTGTCCTAGATCCTATGGATGTGCAAATTTTTCTATTGATAATATAGATGCCTCAAATGCATATTTTCTAAGAAAAAAATTCACTTTCTCCTGATCTCATTGAAGATCCTATTCCCAATATTTTTTCAACCGTCTACGAAGATGAATATTCTTATGTTTATGGATCATGAGCACATGTTCAGTGGATACTTGGAGTTGCCTATTCTTTTCTTTTTCTGCCCGTCATGAAAGTGTGAGTAAGATTCAAGTAGGTAGCCATTTTTCTAGATTGGTTACACTAGAGGGATCATATCACATGATTGTATATCTATATTTAGTATATGGCCATTATCATCGATTTGAAAGCTTTCTAGGTGAAAGCTCTAAGATGTCGATGATCCACTACCATATGTAAGTCAGGTTAGCTTTTATTTTCTCAGCTTTAGTTAGTCATTCATTTGAGTGTCATGTTTTATTTTGACTCGATTTCCCAATGTATGAGGCTACTCAGTTCATAGTTGTTCTTGAGCACCTCCTAAAGGAGTTGTCATCCCTAGCTGGAGCCAATGTTAGTGTCTATGGAGTCACAAGTGATCAAATGTACTCTCTCCATATGATTGATAGGGTCATTAGGTCAAATTTTTATATTTTCAAACAAAATTTGACATCTCTTTGTTGTCAAATAATCATTGTTTATTTTCTAGTTCATTTTTACTCCCTCCACTTGCTCATGCTCATCATCACTCATCGTGGTTATGTCATCATTTAGGTGTCCTAGGTCATCAAAAGAGCTAACGTGCCATCATATAGGTCATGGTCTATGATTTATTTTTGATTTCCATCATAATTTCGGTCTCCAAACAAAAAAAGAAAGTCATGTCCATTCTTTGGGTCGCCATCATGGAAGTTGGCTCATCAAACAAACCATCAGTGAAAAAGTCAAAACCTAGAGTAGAAATTTCAAGAACCTATAGAAGAGGTAAGATGTGTTGGGAAAAATACTGAGAGGAGGGGGGGGGTGAATCAGTATTTAGGGCATACTCACAACTTTTTACTTTTTCATGCTCTTAAACCCATACGCTACTTTACTGAACCATACTCGCGTATATACACGGATACCCTTCACAAAACTCGCGTATATGTAGAGATCTTATTATGCCATTAATTCTTTACTTATATCTCATGCAACATTCATTCACCGATATGTTTATATATCATGAGACATGTGCATGAATAACAGAATAAATCATCACACATACATCATACATGAACACCGAGATTTTTACGTGGAAACCCAAGTCTGAGAAAACCACCGCTCGTTGCTCTCTACCTTCAATATTTTATTATAGAGAAAACATCTTACAACTATGTGCCGGTATGTGACTCATACCGAAACGCAGCACCCCACCGTAGCTGTTTACGACCTCTCTCCTGGGAAGCGAGCTACGACCCTCCCGCTCTCGTTTACCGCTCTCCTGGAAGGGAGCTACGACCCCCGCTCTCAGTTTACCAACCTCTCTGGAACAGTAGCTACGACTCCCAGTCGAAGGCTACAACCCTCAAGAACACTATGGACCACGTTTCATCAATTTTCACACTCGGATCCAAAAAGCTTTCTTTAGAGCTACAACTTGCAGCCACTTTTCATCATATTTTCGATCGGACCCACTCCATACATTTGAGCTCAATCATACATCATCACAGGGATAGCAAAGTAACACAGGTAGAACGGATCAAACATTTGATACTTCATACTTCGAAAACCCTAATCTTCATACGCGTTTTCCTTTCATCGATCCTACGTATGTACGCGCCTTCGACCATACAAACTCGTACATACTTCGCATACATATTATGCAGCTACTTTATCGCCCTATACGCGCTTTTCTTTAGAAAACCCACTGTATATACGCGCTGCATTTCGTGAGCGAACTAGCGCATAGTTCTTCGCATATTTAGGTCATTGCAATTCTTCGAGCAGATATACATCACTCGTATTTTACCCTTTACTTCTACCAGGATGTTCGCCTCATCTCGCATCTAATCATTCCATAAACATATCTAGCAAGATACAACACATTCAGGATCTAGATTCCCTTCTTCATCATTTGTTCATTGGTGCATCATACATTTAGATCTTTCATTCAACCGTAACCCTTTCCATTCGGATATGCTTCGGAGAGAATTATACAATCAAGCTCGTACTTCTTTGCACACACTTTTGCACAATGAATTTCTTTTCCTTATATAGTTTACCCTTTATCAATACCATGAGCCAAAACCACATTACTTTTCGATGGTATTCCTGGATGGGGTCACACAGATGAATCATTACTCAATACAATGGGTCAATACCATGGTGGTTACCCCTGGTTTTACATATTTAGAGCGCTTTTTTGTCCCATACGCGTACTTGTCACGTTATTTCCGTGTATACGCTAATTTTTTCTAGACAAATCCGTGCATGCCTTGAGACATACTCTTTTCATCATGTTCTAGCACATACTAACATTCCTTCCATCATTACCTTCACCCATCATGATATATACATCAGATTTACATCATTTAACAAGTTCATCAAGACATATTTCCATCGATGACAACTTCACTCAAGTAGGTTGCCATCATCTTCATCAAGTGGGTTGCCATCAAGGACAACACTCAGCATCATATTGCCAACAATCTCCCCATTTGGACTTGATGGCAACCACGATGGTGTTTGATCACCACAACAGATAGATACATTAAGAATACAATGACACCATGTCACACCTGACACCATTCTTTCTCTTTATTTAAACACCATGTCACTCTCCCCCTTTGACATCAAGGGCAAAGGGCGGATCAAAACCAACACAAGGTTTTTCCCCTCATGTAGATAGAAGAGCGTTGTAGATCTGATGAGCATTGAAGTTACCATGCTCCCCCTGAGTTCATCTTGAATGTTCAAACATATTTTTCGATGAAGTAGATGACTTTGACCTTTCTATCACCAAGGACTCATACTTACATCAAAAGATCCAACCAAGTGGATTTACATATGAGACTCAAATACCTAGACCAAGAGGGTTTACATATTTTGACTCAAGTACCCAACAAGTGCTGGTTTACACTTTGACTCAACTATCCCAACCAAGTGGCTTTACAAATTTGAACAAGTCCTTACATGTTTGAATATTACAATTTTACACTGATAGGTCGCAACATGACCTTTTCATCAAATTATAAATATGACTTTTTCATGACCAATACCGAAAGGACCTCAAGAGAGATCATATTTCGAAATCATAATGCCAACAATGCATTATACTTCAAAGCAAGGCTAATGCTCCCCGAAAATGTGCATCCGATGCATCCTTTCTATATGACAAAAGCTCCTCCTTAGCTTATGCAACCTAAACACTTTCAATAGCGAATCATCAAGGCATCTTCACTCAATATCATAGAACTAAATAGAATTACAAGAGTTGAAACATATACGGTATAGACGAGATACCAAACAAGACACACAAGATGTAAGTCGAAGAAATGTCGACTCGGAAAAATTGTCGAGCAACCACACATACGCGGTTTTCACGTATGAACTCGCGTATATACGCGATTGTGTTTGAGGAAATCCACGTATCCAATTCCATCTTTTTTCATTTTAACCAGATCCGATCCTCTGTGAGATAGAGACAGTTTCGACTTCTTTCGAGTTATTTGAATGCTTCTGGAATATATGAGAGCGAATAGATAGAAAAATGTAATTGTGTCTTCAAGTGTCATCCAATGGTTGTACCATAAGAAAATTAGTAACGAAGCCTTCAAACTCTTGCATCATCAACATATTCTTCCCAAGAGGAATTGTCATACCAGAACCACTTCTACAATAAAAAATACGTGTCAAGCAATCATTCATGTGATCTGATATCACCAAGATCTTCAATATTTATCATGATCATGATATAACATGTGTAAGAAATAAAAGAGGTCTCAACCAACAACAAAATCTACATGCTCTATCCTTATCTCTGAATCATAAAACTTCAATCTCATCCATGTGTGAAAGTGAAGAATACTCTTCAGCAAAAACAATCAGGGTTCATCCATAATCACAAGAAGCCATGTAACATGTCATCATCATTTAGAACTGAGAAATAAACTGATACAGTGCCAATAATGCAATCATTAATAGTCAGACTGATGCTGCCCCTGAACCTTTACAAATTTTCTTATCAGAAGTGAATACGCGACTGTCTCCATTGTAACTTGCGTGTATACGTAGATTTTGTTCACATAACCTGCGTATGGAAAGTGAAACATAGAAAATTTCACATTCCTTCATCTCCCCCTGAAGTTGTACCACTTGTACCTGTCTTCTTCACATCAGATGATATGTTAGAAATAAACATAACCAGAATAACCAAAACAATCATGGAATACACTATGCATCGCTCTCCGTGATGATACATTACTAATCACGGAATGTATATCACATCATTCCTGTACTCATTATGAGAAGAAAGCTTTAGAAAGGCGAATGAGCTCGGGTAGGGTCAATATTCCTACGTTTTGACCGGTCCCTCCTTCTTTTTCCAACTTTGCTTGAACTTTCTAATTGCATGTCTTGAAATTGTCCACTTTCTGGGATCTATTCATCCTGCATTCTCATTACTACATTTCCACATTGCTACTGAGCATAGCATCTTAATTGACCAAAAAAGTGCATATGGATCATAATGTGTTTTTCTATTCTTTCTATCTGTGCACTCGGCTGCTTTATGACCATACATGTTGCATGAAAAACAATATCCCTTGAAGCAACCGTAGTGCCTTTACTAATAGAAAGTCGTTTGATTGTATTATGGATCAAATGATCTGCATACAATTCTGCTTTAACATGCGCATAATTATGACATTTAAAGAATTCAACATTATTGAAATGATTTCCTTTGAGTAACTCATGATAGTTGGTTGACCCTTTGTTTCTTTCTACCACTTTGGGTTTTGCTTTAACATGCTTTGAATCTTTGCAGCACTTCCTTGCGAACTAGATTCTCCTTTGACCGTTTCATGAAAACCTGGACTAAGTTTAATAGAAGGAGACCTTAATACTAAGAATATTGTCGCGAATCTTAGTACTATCTTGAAACCTCAATAGTTTATCCTTTTCTTCTAATTTACCTTTAAGAATGTTTACCTCAGCCTCCAAGCCTTGGCATTGCTTCTTCATGCTTTCTTATTTCCTTCTTCCGTCTTCTACTTGATCATTCAGATTTAGAATCTCTTCTTTCAACCCATTTTCTTGTTCTTCATTCTTCTTATTCGATGCTTCGAGATCATATTTTAGAGAGATGATTTCTGCTTCAAGTTCTTCATTCTTCTTATTTGATATTTCCAGGTCTTCTTTGAGAGAGATGATTTCAGCTTCAAGTCTTTCATTCCTCTTTTTTTATTTTTCGAGATATGCATTTAGATCGTTGATTTCTTCTTCTAGTCTTTTAATTAGATTGGATGCATAAGCATGAAACCTTTGATACTTTTCTGTCTTTCCATTCAGTATTTCTATCTGTTCTTTCATCCCTTTGTACATAGCTTCACTTTTATTAATTTATCTTTGTTGATCTTCAATTTTCTTGATAGCTTCCTCTGTTTCATCTTCTTCAATTTCTGCTTACCCATGTTTTCTTCGAGATATCTCCTTTTGAGTACCCTTCTTCTTTGCTTCTTTCCCATTGCGACGGATCTCGTTCAAGCGATCAAGCTTTACGCACAAGGACCTTGCTTTGAATTCCAATTGTTGGGAAAAATGACGGGGTGAATCAATATTTAGGGAATACTCACGACTTTTTTACTTTTTCATGCTCTTAAACCCATACGCTACTTTACTGAACCATACTCGCATATATACGCGGATACCCTTACAAAACTTGCGTATATGCGAGAGATCTTATTATTCCATTAATTCTTTACTTAGATCTATGCAACATTCATTCATCGGATGTTTATACATCGGGAGAAAGTAGTGCGTGTAATAACAAAATAAATCATCACACATAAGAATCACACATGAACACGGGATTTTTAGGGGTGAAACCCAAGTCTGAGAAAACCACCGATGCCGTTGTCTCGACTCCCTTCAATATTTTATTATAGAGAAAAAATCTTACAACTATGTGTTGGTGCACTCATACCGAGACGCAGGCACCCACCGCATCATTTGCGCGCTCTCACGGAAGGGAGCTACGACCCCCTGCTCTCGCTACTCGGCCTCTCTTGGAAGGGAGCTACGACCCCCCGCTCTCGTTTACCAACCTCTCACCGGAAGGGAGCTACGACTCGGCGAGGCTACAACCCTCAGCACCACTATGGACCACGTTTCATCAATTTTCACACTGATCCAAAAGCTTTCTTTAGAGCACGACTTACTGTGCCACTTTTCATCATATTTTCGAGACTGGACCCACTCCATACATTTGAGCTCAATCATACATCATCAACGAGATAGCAAAGATATACAGTCAGAGAACGGATCGGACATTTGATACTCTCATACTTCATAAACCCTAATCTTCATATACACTTTCCTTTCACACGATCCATATATAAATGTACGCGCTTCGACCATAGAAAAACCCATGATACTACCTGTAAATATTACGAGAGCTAATTTTACTGCCCATACGCGCTTTCTCTTCGAAAACCCGCGTATATACGTGCTTACTCCGTGGCGAACTAGCGTGTAGTTCTTCGAGAAATTTAGGTCATTGCAATTCTTGAGATAGATACATCACTCGGACTTTACCCTTTACTTCAAACAGATCTTCGCCTCATCTCGGATCTAATCATTCCATAAACACATCTAGCATATACAAATACATTCCAGGATCTAGATTCCCTTCTTCATCATTTTCTTCATTGGTGCATCATACATTCGGATCTCTCATTCAATCAGTAACTCTTTCCATTCGGATATGCTTTGGAAGAAGTATGAATCAAGCTCGACTTCTTGCACACCTTTGAAATAATGAATTTATTTTCCTTATAGGTTTACCCTTTATCAATACCATGAGCCAAAACCACATTACTTTCGATGGTATTCCTAGACGGGGTCACATAGGCAAATCATTACTCAATACAATGGGTCAATGCCATGGTGGTTACCCCTGGTTTTACATATTTAAAGCACTTTTTCCCATACGCGACTCGCACGTTATTTTCGCATGCATACGCTACTTTGTCTAGACAAACTGCGCGTATGCCTTGATATATACTCTTTTCATCATGTTCTAGCACATACTAACATTCCTTCCATCATTACCTTCTACACTCATTGTATATACATCGTGATTTACATCATTTAACAAGTTCATCAAGACATATTCCATCGAGTGACAACTTCATCAAGTAGGTTGCCATCATCTTCATCAAGTGGGTTGCCATCAAGGACAACACTCAAGCATCATATTGCCAACAAGATGTTGGTGTTTTTCCCTTGAAATAGTAGAGATGCCTAGACCTAGAACTAGGGCTAAAGAATAGATGCTTCCCTTAGGAATACAATCGATAATGAAGGAACTCAACGTTTGGCACTATGAGAGAAGAATCATCAAGAGGCAAACATGACACACCATTGCACATGAGCTGAAGAAAAAATCACCTCTTGATTTAGCGATGGCTAACCTATAAAAAGACCATGAAGATACAGGTAGTTGAAGATGCAATCAAAGAGAAATAGGCACATATCGAAGAGCTAAAAGATGAACTTTACAAAGCCAATTTCATGGTGGATTTCTTGCATGTAATATGAGAGACAATTGAAACTAAGCTCAATGCAGAGAGTAAGTTGCAATAAGACCCTCCATCATCTAGAAAGGTAGATTTTTTGACATGAAAGGAAGAACATGTTTGGGTTATGGTTTCAAATTCTTTCAAATCATCTTTAAAAAAATTAAATCAACCTCGATATAAAGCCTACATGGAGTCTATTTCCTCATAAGATTGATTGAAAATTCATTTCTAGGGTTTGATATGTTTTTGTCAGACTTTTTCCCTTTCCATGGTTCATAGATTCATTAGGAGTCAAAGACCTTTGTTTTACACTTATAACTTCTTTATAATACTTCACCGACCATTCCCCATAATCCTCCCCTCATCAAAATATTTTCATTTCCTTATTTTTTCCAAAAACCTTAGAAATCGTAGCGCTTTTACCATAGGTCATATTGACCTTTTCTTCCCTTTGTCTCACTCATTTTTTGAAATTAAAATTTCATTATGTTCCTAACCCATATCCATAATGTTACTCGTCAACCAAGTTTTTCCTATTACCACCATCAAATATCATCTACTCATCCTAGGTTTATTAGGTATGTTTTTCAAATTTTACTATTTCATTAAGTCTTCAAATAAAATTTGATCATTGGTTAGTCAAATCTGGGTGGCTACTAATCCTCACTAAGTCTCACTTCCCAAATCATCATTATTATCTAAATATTGTTGATTCGTCACTTAAAAAGTTCCATTATCATTTAATGCCCAAAGTCATCATCATGGTCATTCATTTAAAGTCACCATTAGGTCGCTAGGGTTATGGTCATCATAATCTCCCTATTTCAGCCATAAAACTCTCAAGAGGTAGGAGTAGTAGTCAAATGTCTCAAAAGCTCATGTTTTATCCAAGATATGTTCCATTGTTAATTTGATTGGTCTAAATTTTCAAAATGCACTTTCTCTAAAAAAATTTCCAAGCTATTCAAATCGGATAGTTAAAATTAAATTTTGGTGGCTCAGTCCCACTAAAATTGAATAAGATGATATAAAAAAGAAAATAAAGGGTTTTATGTTAATTATTTTACTCTCTCTACCAACAAAAATCAACCTCTCATTGGCAACAATGATCGATTTTTTCAGCTTTTATTGGAAAATTTTCTCCTCACTCCACATCGGTGAACCTTGTTGTGTTTTTCATCAGATTCGAGACACTATTACTGCATTTTTTCATCTGCAATCTTCGCTTAATTTTTTCTCATTTATGTAGTGAGGAGAGGTGGGGCATTTATTTTTTAGAAAATCTGGAGCAAGTAAGGTATTTTTTAGGAGATCATCTACAAGTTGTAATCAAATGAGGAATACACTATCATGGATCTCATATGCATGGGTTTAATGTAAGTTAGACAACAATAGATAGTATATGTTTTGAACTAGGATATATTTCATTTTGAGGTCTAAAATAAGCTCCTAAGGAAATTATAAAATAATAGTCGAAATAATAAAATAATATTAGATTACATCATCAAATTTTCGGAGGGAAAAAGAAAAACTACTTTTTTCAACTCATATTTCTCAACTTGTATCTCTATGGGCTTGCTCAAATTTCAAGTGAACACTCATTGGATACGAAATTTGATTCCTCATCTATGGAGTACCCATGTTGCATGCTTTTCGATGGACTTTTCTACATGAAAAATTATAAATACATGAAAAATGTGATTGCAACCACATTTTTTGAAGTATTTCTCATTTTTTGTGTAGTAGAGTCCATCGAAAGTATGAAACATGGGTACTCCTGGATGAAGAATTAAATTCCCGCATCGAACTATAATCCCACTTTAAATTTCATAAAAAACCTTAGGGAGATAAGTTGAAGATACAAGTTGAAAAAGTAGTTTTATTATTTTTATCTTTTTACCCTTTTCACCCCAAAAAATGTTGAATCATCCCCCATGGTTGACATCATCATCTTGAATCCTATTGCTATTATAAAGTTTATTTTGTTGTACATTTTTTCCTAGAGGCCCATTTTAGACCCTCAAAATTTCTCAATGAATAGCCCATAGCACATGTGGACATGGGAGAGAGAGATGGATTGGAAGTAATATTTCATCTCTCTTTGTGAAGTTTTTCCCGAAGTTGATGAACATATTATTAAGGAAGTTTCTGCGAAAGCACCGAATGATCCACATGGAGTTATGATGTCATCCTAGCTGGTCGGCATATGGAGAATGAGGACTTTGTAACTTCTCTCGCAGAATGGTTTTTAGGAAACATTGTGATTAAAGGAGCTTCTAATGTTTGGTTGGCACATGGCCATGAAAGTTCGAGAGAACCAAGGGGAAGAATAGTTAGAAAAGGAATATTGTCCCTTGAAAGAGGAGCATGGAAGGCCTTAGCACCCAAGTGTTAAGACATCAAATTGACAAACCTAGTACTAGTGACAAAGGATATTCCAAAGGATCCGAAGGCAAGGGGAGCCAAGGATATTAGGGCATGAAGTATCGTAATGTTCTCACTTGAAAGGTTATGATATGGCATGTTGCGATGAGTTAGTACATTGAATTAAAAAAAGAGTGAATGAGTCAAAAATTAACCTTCAAATCCATTATCAAAAATATGGTATTTTTCTAGAAGAAGCACCTGGAACAAGGGGTGCACCAAGTTGACTACACTCATTAAAATAAATAATCGACTAAATCTAGTCAAGATTCTTGTCCCATGTATGCCTTATTTGAATTAAAGGAAAGAGGAAAGCGTAGTTTCCATCTCCTTATACTTTTCAGCTTTGATAACATATAAATAGACATGGAAATTCCCTATAGAATGTCAATACAAAATTTTAATTAAAAGCTCATTATGGAAGTGTACACTGTGGGATATGTGAATACTTGAATCCCATTCTGTGATTAATTCTATGAAAAAAATTCAATGGGTAGATGCAAAGGGAAGGAAAACCACACAAAGAAACACTTTAGTGTTATGTGTGCCTCATGAAGAAAGGATATTGCGGAGGTAAACAAAAATGCAACAAAACCATCAAGAGCCTTTATGAAAATTAGAGTAAGATATTATTGTTCAATTTTCTAAGTGGTGAGAAACGAGGTATTGCTAGGAGAGAGAGACAAAGCTTGAGTTGAAGATGAAGAAACAAAGAATGATTTGTGAGACAACATAGTGGTGATCACATGTTATGTTGAGCGAAAGTAAAGAAGGTGTGTCTATGCAATACTATAGGAGCCATTTATTCAAGAAAGGATGGAGAAGAGAATGCAGTATGTGACATGGCAGATTGGTATTTTTATAATTTGTAAATCCCTTTTATTGGAAATATTGTCATTGGTGGCAAGGCATTGAAATAGCAAAGGAGCATTTGAAAGCAAGATACCTAGGAAAAGAGAAAGCAAGTTACGTAGAGGAACAGGAGGAAACGTGCATTTATAGGGGAGCATGATTTGGCCACGTGACGAGCAGACAAGTAAAGTAAATTGAAGGGGAATTGTCCAAAGACAGGGTTGAATTGAATTGACAGATATTAGAGTCCCTATGGATTTAATTCATGTATAAACACAATATATGCATCCTGATAAAGGAGAAAGGAAAATCTATGTATGTTTGAGTTCTGGTGATACTCTGTTGAGTGTAAGATATCAAGCGTATTTTGATAGTTGATTGGTTCAATTATCGTACAGTCTTGGACGGGTTTTGTATATTTATATATAACATTAACATAATCATGGAGGAAGATCATTTAAATCAAAGTTATACAGAACTTGGGGTATGGAGCGATTGGACGGTTGATCACTGTTTAAAAACTGCGAGTGGATTTGCGAAAGCAGATTTCCCATATCGCACCGCTTTTGCGGAATAAGCAGTATTCAAGAGATTGGCTCTGATTCCATAGAATGAGTGACACGCATCCTAGAAAAACTGTTGTTGTTGCGCGCCATCGTGCGTTAATGATCGACCATCGCACGTTAACATTCGAGATCGAAGACCGAGCGATATGCATATGTGCCGTTCATCTTGGAGGCTCGCGATCTAACGGTGATTGGGCGATGGACTTGCGCGAAGTTTATTTTGGTACGGTGGGGCGCATATGTGGGCCAGGGGTCAAAGGTCTATTGAAATATTAAACTATTTGAAAGCGTTGGATATTGTTTAAGGGTTAAACATAAGGGATTAAAACGTTGTAAATATATTTATTTATCAAATTGATAAATAAATTAAAAAGAAATAAAAACCCCATGGGCCAAACTAATGCAAATATTGTCAAAGGAATACCATTAGCGGTTAAATGGTTTCTGAATCATGGTTTTAATAAAGGCAAAAGTTATATAAAGGGAAAAAGATTATTATTCGATGTGTGCATGCGTGAGGGTTGAAAAAGAAAATTCCTCTAAGGAATATCTACATGAGCGAGCTACGTGCTTAGCTGATAGATATAAATCGATAATGCACCCATGAACGTATTGATCGAAATATGATGAGTCTTAAGTCTATTTGACAGAAGAAATGATGAAGAACTGGCGTAAGTATGTTGAAGAACATATATGAATCTGGGTAAGTTTTATAGATCTGGCCTGCTCTGCAAAATACATTCTGATAGATCTATACGCTAGTTCAATTTTGGAAAAGCACGTCTACATACGGGTTATTTTCATTAAACGTGCATATGGCAGTTGGGGTTTTAGAAGATTAAATTACACAGAAGTATACACGGGTTGGTGAATGCCCATCTTCTTTGAAGATTGGGTTATTCATGATATTCTGATTACAGTGGTCTCATTGTTCTGTTTGAATTTTTGGGAAAAATATGTTAGTTAATTATTAATTGAAGGGTTGCGTTGAAGCTGCTTGATCCAGTGTGAAAATTGATATAACGTGGTCGGCAGTGGGTCTGAGGGTTGAAACCTTCTGCCAGTAAAATCTGGAGTGATGATCAAAGGGTTGTAGCTCCCTTCCAGGAGAGGCTGGTAAACGAGAGAAGGTTGTAGCCTTTTGTAGGTGGGTGCCTGTGTGCTGGTATAAGTCTACACCAACATATATTGTAAGAAGTTTTCTCTATAATAAATATTGAAGACTGAGATTACAGCAGCGGTGGTTTTCTCCCGAATTGGGTTTCCACCTTAAATCCTGGTGTTCATATGTGTTTATGTTTGATGGTTTGTTCTGTTATTTATGTTCATGCTAAATGCTTATCTGATGCAATGCTCTAAGTAATGACATAATAAGATATCTGTACATACATGTTGGATGTTGTACTGTAACATATGGTTTTAAGGGAAATAAAAGAAAAATTGTTCAACCCTAAATACTGATTCACCCCTCCCCTCTCAGTATTTTTCTCAATAATTGGTATCAGAGCCGGTCCTTCTGAAAAATCTTAGCTGCTAGAAGGAATATCAAGCAAGATGAGCAACCAAGATTGAACAACATCTATTAGGCCTCCGCTCTTTAACGGAAACAATTTAATCTTCTAGAAAACAAGGATGAGATCCTATCTTCAATCTCTGGGAGCAGATGTATGGGAAATTGTTGAACAAGGATATCAATATCCAGCTGCAGTGCCAACAGATCCGATGGAAAGAAAGAATTATGAAACAAATGCAAAGGTGGTCAATGCTCTATTGGGAAGTCTAACTGAATCAGAATTTTTCAAATTCATGCAGCTAAATACAGCAAAGATAATATGGGACAAAATCATTCTAAGTTATGAAGGTGATGCAAAGGTAAAAAGTGCTAAACTCCAAACTCTCAGAATTCAATATGAGAATCTAAAAATGGAGAATGAGGAGAACATTTCCAACTTCTTCTTACGTCTTGATGATATTGTAAATTGTATGAGAAATCTGGGAGAAGTTATAACAAAATCTACTTTGGTTGAGAAAGTCTTAAGATCACTAACGAAAAAATTTGAGTCAAAAGTTTCAGCTCTTGAAGAAAAGCAAGATCTTCAAAATCTCACTGTGGTGCAACTTCATGGCATACTAACTGCATATGAAATGATAAGAGGAGGACCATCTGAAGTCAAAGAAGCAGTATTTAGAAATTCTACAAAAGGGAAGGAAGTAAAAAAAAACAGAAGGATCGGGATATATCTTAGAAGAAGATGAGATAAACTTTGTAAAGAAACTTCAACTTGGCACATGATGGTTTAGAGGTAAGCTTCCTTTCGAATGTTTTGATTGTGGAAGAGTTGGTCATTATGCTGCTAAGCATCCTTATAAAGAAACACATAAAAAAGGGAAGGAAGTATAAAAAAGGAATAAGAATCATTTTAGCACTAGAAAGAGTTACTATACTCATGAAGATGGTGATGGGTTATCTGATAGTAAGGAAGAATGTGAACAGGATCTTAGACTTATCATGTCATTTGAAAAATAATCTAGAGAAGAAAAGGATACTTTTGTGGATGCTATAGAAGACAGTGATTTTCTTAATGAAAACAATAAACTCAAAATCTGCTTAGAAGAGAGTAAAATAACCATAGAAACTCTGAAAAATCAGCTTGAAGAAAAGGAGAAACATAATGAGAAATTAGAATGTGAAGTAGTAAGTCTAAGAAAATAACTTGAGAAAGCAAAGAATCTGAATCTTATTTTCCCTAAAGGATCTAAAACCTTAGATAATATTATCAAGGTACAACGTTCTCCTCTTATAAAGACTGGTCTTGGATATATCGGAGAATCTTCTTAGGCTTCAGCACCAAATTATCAAAAAGCAGTTACAGCTGGTTTACAACATGCTGCCACTCAGCAAGGGAATAAAGAATCTTTACATGTAAAGCATGATCATCTCAATTCAAAGAACACTAACAGGAATGTCTTTCAAAGAAACACCAATCAACAAGTAAATTCATATAGAAGATTTTATGATTGCATAAATTTCTTCTTCAATGGACAATGTTTCTCATGTCACAGTTTTGGTCATAAAGTTGTTCAGTGTGTTGCATATAAACCATCATGACAAGAGAAGCAAGAAAGAAAAGGATTGATATTGAAACAAATAATAATACTTATAACAAATTTTCTCCTCTTCAAAATGAAGTTGAATGTGCTTATTGCAATAACTTTGGTCATGAAGAATATGAATGCAGGAGCAAAGTTCAGCCAAAAGAACATGTTTCTTGAAGCTCCAAAGTATGGAAAAAGAAGGAATTACAGGTTGAAAATTGTGGCATAGCGTTATTTGCAGAAGATGAAGAAAACCAATGGTACATTGATAGTGGATGCTCAAGACACATAACAGGTGATAAAGACAAACTTCTTGCATATAGTGCTCTAGAAAAAGAAAAAAATGTTACATTTGGAAATGATACTCCTGCGGTCATTAAGGGAAGAGGGTCTGTTTTTCTAAAAGAAAAGGTGAAAGCTAATGAAGTCATGTATGTGGATGGATTAAAACATAACTTGTTAAGTGTAAGTCAAATGTGTGATCAAGGAACTGAAGTTTTCTTTAGTTCAAAAGAATGTGTGGTACGTGATCTTGATACAGGTAAAGCAATTATAAAAGGAAAAAGAACTCCAAACAACCTGTATATATTGAAGAACCCCAAAGAACAATGTTATTTGATTAAATCTTCAGAAAATTGGCTATGGCATAGAAGGTTGGGGCATCTGAGCTTCTCTCAAATCAACAAATCAAGAAGACTTAAAGCTGCTCGTGATCTTCCCAATATTACTCTACCTAAGAATATCATATGCAAATCTTGCCAATTCGGCAAGAAAACCAGGGTACAGTTTAATGCCAAGGAAGGATCATCAAGTAATCCTCTTGAACTCATTCATACTGACATATGTGAACCTATGAGGAAAAATTCACCACGAGGTGAAGAATACTATATCTCATTCATTGATGATTTCTCTAGAATGTGTTGGATTGGGCTGCTTAAACACAAATATGAAGCATTTGAGAAATTTCAGATCTTCAAAGCACTAGTTGAGAATGAATTAGATCTAAAAATCAAGTGTCTTATATCTGATCGAGGATTTGAATATACATCCAATGAATTCCTTGAATTCTGTGAACAACATGGCATAAAAAGACAGTTCTCTGTAGCTGGCACTCCACAACAGAATGGTGTTGCAGAAAGAATGGACATAACAGTTCAACAAATGGCTAGAGCTATGTTTGATGATTCCAGAACACCTGACACATTTTGGGGAGAAGTAGCACATACAGCAGTAAACATTCTCAACAAAGCACATGTTCGTGTAAATAGTGATAAAACTCCATATGAACTCTGGTATGCTAATCCTCCCACTATAAATCATTTTAGAATTTTTGGGAGAAGATGCTTTATCAATAATAATGACGAAAAACTTGGCATGTTTGAACCCAGAGCAGATGAAGGAATATTTCTTGGTTACTCCTCTAGGAGTAGGGCATATAAATGTTACAACAAAAGACTTCGGAAGATTGTTGAATGTATTGATGTTGTTATTGATGAGTCTCCTGCAACTCCAAAAGAAGAAAAGAAAACAACAGATAAAGATGATGATGACACATATCCTTCTACATCAAATAGTAGTGATACAAACAATGAACCTAGTGAAGAACCCGAAGAGGATTTGTCTGAAAAGGCTCCATCCATATATGTTCAAAAGAATCATCCAGAATCTCAAATTTTGGGAGAAAAGGGATTAGGTGTACAAACAAGAAGGACTCTTGTGGAATCTTCTAGCAATATGGCATTTCTGTCCACTATAGAACCTCACAGTGTCAGTCAAGCTAGCAGAGATGAATGTTGGATTCAAGCCATGAATGAAGAGCTTGATCAAATTGAAAAGAATCACACTTGGGAATTAGTACCAAGGCCTCATGACAAAAATGTCATTGGAACTAAATGGATATTCAAAAACAAGTTAAATGAGAATGGGGATGTTATAAGAAATAAAGCTAGACTTGTGTGCAAAGGGTATGCTCAACAAGAACGTATAGAATTTGAAGAAACCTTTGCTCTTGTAGCCAGACTTGACGCCATAAGAATGTTTCTTTATTTTTCAAGCTTCCAACAAATCAAAGTTTATCAAATGGATGTTAAATCTGCTTTTCTAAATGGTGATCTAGAAGAAGAATTTTATATAGAACAACCAGAAGGATTCATTTTGGGAAATGATGAAAAACTTGTTTGTAGACTTAAAAAGGCTCTATATGGTCTCAAACAAGCTCTAAAGGCATGGTACTATCGTCTTGACAAATATCTTCATCAACAAGGATTTTCAAAAGGATCTGCTGATAGCAACCTATACATAAAAACTGAAAATGACAAACTATTGATTGTGGTTGTATATGTTGATGATATCATTTTTGAAAGTAATAAAGAGTCTATGAGTCAGAAATTTGCTTCTAATATGCAGCAAGAATTTGAAATGTCTTTTCTTGGGGAACTAACATTCTTTCTTGGCTTGCAAGTGCAACAAGAAACAGATGGCATATTCTTATCACAAGCAAAATACCTCAAGAAAATCCTGAAGAAGTATGGCATGGAAGACTGCAAACCTATAAGTACACCAATGATAACCGGATGTAATCTCAGTTCTAATGATGATTCCCCCACGGTGAATCAAACTGAATACAGATCTATGATAGGAAGTCTACTTTATCTCACTGGGACTAGACCAGACATCATGCATGCAGTTGGGATTGTTGGACGATTCCAAGCTAATCCAAAAGAGTCTCATCTTCAGGCTGTGAAAAGAATATTCAAATATCTACAAGGAACTCAAGACTTTGAACTATGGTATCTAAAGAATGTTGATATTACTCTTCATGCATACACTAATGCAGATTGGGCTGGAAGTGTTGATGATCGAAAAAGCACTAGTGGTGGTGCATTCTATATGGGGCCCCGGTTAGTATCTTGGTTCAGCAAGAAGCAAAGCTCTATTTCCTTATCTACAGCTGAAGTAGAATATGTGGCTGCAACATCATGTTGCACTCAACTTCTCTAGATGATGCAAACCTTACAAGACTTTCAAATCAAGTGTTCATCTCCTATCTCCATTATGTGTGACAATACAAGTGCCATCAGTATCTCAAAGAATAATGTTATGCATTCCAAGACCAAGCACATTCCCATCAAATATCACTTCTTACGTTAACAAGTGCTTGAAAAAAAGGTGAAATTGGAGTATGTTCCCTCCAAAGAACAAGTTGCTGATATATTTACCAAACCTCTACCCAAGGAAGCATTCAAATATCTCAGACAGAAACTATGAGTAGTCTCTGCCATGCAGAGGATCAGGTCTACTTAAATACAGAAGATTAAATTGGTTGTGAAGTGTTGGGCTTCTCTGAATGCTCAGGCTAAGGGGGAGCATTGGTCATATGAAAAGGATACACAGGTCAAGGGGGAGCATTGGTCAGAATGAATGGTTGGCATTCCAATTATTTGCTATAGTCTGATCTCATCTTTGATCTTGTTTGTATAAGTCATTTTTGTTATATTTGAAGATGTATCATGATCTCAGGGGGAGCATGGTTCTGTCGGTACAAAGGATATTGATAAACCCTTTTCCATTGATGTCAAAGGGGGAGGAAAAACAAAGAGGGGTTCTATAAGACAAACAGAGGAAGGCTATTGCCATCAATGCCAAAGGGGGAGATTGTTGGAAATATTTTCATTGATGGCAAAGGCATTGGCAACAAAGGATCATCTAAAACAGTACCTAGGAAAAGAGAAAAGCAAGTTGCATAGAGGAATAGAGGAAGCGTGCATTTACAGAGAGTAGTATCGATCACAGAGCAGAGACAAGCAATGAATTGAAGGGGAATTGTCCAAAGACAGGGTTGAATTGAATTGACGGATATTAGAGTCCCTATGGATTTAATTCATGTATAAACATAATATATACATCCTGATAAAGGAGAAAGCAAAATCTGTGTATGTTTGAGTTCTGGTGATACTCTGTTGAGTGTAAGATATCGAGCGTATTTTGACAGTTGATTGGTTCAATTCTCGTACAGTCTTGGACAGGTTTTGTATATTTATATATAACATTAACATAATCACGGAGGAATATCATTTAAATCAAAGCTATACGGAACTTGGGGTACAGAGCGATTGGACGGTTGATCACTGTTTAAAAACTGCGAGTGGATTTGCGAAAGTAGATTGCCCATATCGCACTGCTTTTGTGGGATAAGCGGTATTCAAGATATTGGCTCCGATTCCATAGAGCGAGTGACACGCATCATGGAAAAACCGTCGTTTCTGTGTGCCATCGTGCGTTAATTATCGACCATCGCATGTTAACATTCGGCATCGGAGGCCGAGTGATATGCATATGTGCCGTTCATCTTGGAGGCTTGCGATCTAATGGTGATCGGGCGATGGACTTGCGCAAAGTTTATTTTGGTACGGTGGGGCGCATATGTGGGCCAGGGGTCAAAGGTTTATTGAAATATTAAACTATTTGAAAGCGTTGGATATTGTTTAAGGGTTAAACATAAGGGATTAAAACGTTGTCAATATATTTATTTATCAAATTGATAAATAAATTAAAAAGAAATAAAAACCCCGTGGGCCAAACTAATGGAAATATTGTCAAAGGAATACCATTAGCGGTTAAATGGTTTCTGACTCATGGTTTTAATAAAGGCAAAAACTATATAAAGGGAAAAATATTATTATTCGATGTGTGCATGCGTGAGGGTTGAAAAAGAAAATTCCTCTAAGGAATATCTACATGAGCGAGCTATGTGCTTAACTGATAGATCTAAATTGATAATGCACCCATGAACGTATTGATCAAAAGATGATGAGTCTTAAGTCTATTCAACAGAAGAAATGATGAAGAACTGGCACAAGTCTATTGAAGAACATATATGAATCCTGGTAAGTTTTATAGATCTAGCCTGCTCTGCAAAATACATTCTGACAGATCTATACGCTAGTTCGATTCAGGAAAATCACGTCTACATATGGGTTATTTTCATTAAACGTGCATATGGCAGTTGGGGTTTCAAAAGATTAAATTACACATAAGTATACACGGGTTGGTGAATGCCCATCTTCTCTGAAGACTGGGTTATTCCTAATATTCTGATTAGAGTGGTCTCACTGTTCCGTTTGAAGTTTTGGGAAAAATATGTTATTTAATGATTAATTGAAGGGTTGCGTTGAAGTTGCTTGATCCAGTGTGAAAATTGATGAAACGTGGTCGGCAGTGGGTCTGAGGGTTGAAACCTTCTGCCAGTAAAATCTGGAGTGATGATCAGGGCATTGTATCTCCCTTCCAGGAGAGGCTGGTAAACGAGAGAAGGTTGTAGCCTAGTTTTGCAGATGGGTACCTACGTGCTGGTATAATTCTGCACCAGCATATATTGTAAGAATTTTTCTGTATAATAAATATTGAAGACTGAGATTACAGTAGCGGTGGTTTTCTCCCGAACTGGGTTTCCACCTTAAATCCTGGTGTTTATATGTGTTTATGTTTGATGGTTTATTCTGTTATTTATGTTCATGCTAAATGCTTATCTGATGTAATGCTCTAAGTAATGACATAATAAGATATCTATACATACATGTTGGATGCTGTACTGTAACATATGGTTTTAAGGGAAAGAAAAGAAAAATTGTTCAGCCCTAAATAATGATTCACCCCTCCCCTCTCAGTATTTTTCTCAACACCTTTGTTTTTAGTTTGAAAAATGTATGAAATAATAGCAAAGTGGCAACAACAAGTGGTGGTATGCATTCAAAAAGGTTGGTGGATCTTGGTAAGTTGGTGCTTGCTATCCTAAGGGGGTTGGTGCCTCCAGTGAGTGGGTGCTCACAAAAAAACTAGTGTTATTAAGCGAGTGCTTAATTTACATCTTAAACAACAACAAATTGGTGGTTTTTACTCTTTGGGTTTCACGTGAAAAATTCCTGTGTCAATGTGTGTGTGTATTGATCATGAGAACTGTTGTTGAGCATATGAATACTCATGTTTAATTCTTATTTGATTTATGAATGAATGCTCTCATAAGTAACATAATGTAGTGGGAAGAAGTAAGAATATATTCAAAAAATTGAAAGTAATAACACAATTATTTATTCACCCCCCTCTAAGTAAGTACTTATTCCAACACTAATAGCATAAAGATACAAAGAGGCTCACAAATAATACCACTCATCGAAACTATTACTTGATGAATGGGTAAAACACCAAGAGAAATCAAATGATAGGAAAAGTAGAGGGTGATGATGGCATCCGGAATCCAAGGCTCATCACATAGAAATGTCCTAAGAAAGTGTGGCAATCACAAGGTATAAAGTGTGGAATCCTCTTGGGGTAAGGCTATAATTAAGACAAAGAAGAGGACATGAGGCTTTGATTCTAGGTCATGGCGAGTCATAAGGATGGATTTTGAAACAAAATAAAACTAATGTTGCATGGACACCAACACAAAACAAACATTATAATATAGCGCATCTATGATTATGTAGGATCTACTGTCAAATTATGATGTGCAAAATAGAGAGGCAAAATTCACAACTTAATGGGGACATACCTAAGGCACAATGAAAATGTCACTGATGGTCAATAATGAAACATAGAGTACATGCCCTACCCGTGCGTGTGAGGTTTAGAGAGAAATGGGCCTAAGTTCCAATGGATTTTGTAATATAAATGCTACCCTTTCCTATAAGTAGGTTAGAGAAAGACTAGACCCATGGTTAAATCACATAATAAAATAAATAAATATGGATGAGGTAAAAACATGACCAAATATTTTTTTATTTTTTTCATTTCATAATTTTTTTGGATTTTTTGGCATAGATGATGGATTAGAAAAAAACTCACATCACACACCAACCCAAAAATTAAAGAAAAATATCACACACACTCCTATGTATGATATGTACAAGTGTAACTCTGTCTAATAGGACATGTGAAGGTGTGCCTACTATGAGGCACAGAACAAGGATTAGCATACATGAACTAATGGAGCAGTAGAGGTACCATATGGCGCACCATGATAGGACCATGCCATAGAAATTTGAACTCTCTATTTCCTAAATGGTGATTACGCCAAGGAACACCTAGAAGCATAATATTGTTAGGAATGATCTACGGACATAAAAAGTGAGTGATCTCATGAGCTAGTGCAGCTCTTTGAAAATAAATATCAAGACCTAAAGGGGGTAAAATACACTCATCGATGGATGTAGAGGAGTTGGACAATTATTTTGAAATTTTAGCATTAGAAACCCAAGACTTGACTTGTTCCAACAGTGGCACTTCCAAGAAGGGTTGAGGAGATTCCATCTGGTTGGATTTAAGATTTTTTTTCCAATCTCTACCTTTTCCACATTAGAGAGCCTAAATTCATGAAGAGGCATAATCTCCATAGTATTTTCTATATGTGGATCCATGACCTCCATAGTGAATTGTTGAGAAGAATACTTTTTATTAATAGATTCATGTAGAAAATGTGGAGTGATAATCTATGTGGGAAAAATATCTTGGTCATATTCCTTATCGAGATGGAGTTTTTCACTAGTGTTAAGAGGTACTAATGGGACTACTAAGGAGTTAATCACATCCACTAAAGGAAAGGTATGCTCACCATGCTAATCAATATCTATATAAGACACTTTTCAAGGATCAGGAGACCTATGGGGAGTTTCATAAGACTTATCTCACATGGTTACATTGACTTGATCTTAGCACATAAGGATGAACATATTATTTGAAAGAAGGAAATATGTCCCCTCATTTCCCCCTTGCAGAGGTTGAGGAGCCTGGGAAACTATTTTCTGTTGAGTTTGTGCAGGGAATGTATGAGTCAAAAAACTAGTTGTTGAGTAGCAGGTGGTGGTGCAAGAAGTTGGTGGACTTCATCCATTCGAGTAAATTCATGAATTAAATTCTCTACTTGAAAAATTTATAAGAGAAATTTATCTTGTGACATCATTCAGTGGTTCCGCCTCCTTTATTAGATGGATTTGGTTGATTCTTATGAGCATGTTGATTCTATTCTTTATTGTTTTTTTTTTTCTTTTTTCTGCAAGGTTCTTAATCATTCTTGGGTGTTGTGGACTTCACCCTTAGGACATTAATGGTTTTCTCAGAAAAGGGTTATTTTTTAGAGCCGAATTGACTTGTTGGGGTTTATGATGTAATGATCCATTTCCCTACTTTGGCAACAAGTTGGCTCACAGACTCAAATACAAAACCAATCACGCCATTATAGTGTTGTCTCGAGGTAGGTTTGGGTGGTTTGTAGAAAGGCGAGGACCATTATGAATCATTTCATAAAGTGTTCTTGAGTGAGAATAAATCAAATCTACTTGTGGTGTACCCAAAATAGTTTATTCCTTGGTAACAACCTTGAAAATAGACACATCCCTGGCTATAGGAGGTAACAATGATCGAATGAACCATTTCTGAAGAATATCTCAAGGAATATTGGTTCTAAATGGCCTCTTACAACATCACCACTTGTGAATATCATCAGAAATTAGAGTGGAATTATCTTGCTTAAAGTTGGAAAAGATGTTGAAAAAGTTGAAAATATCTCAAAAATGTCTTGGTCAAGGAAGAAAAGTCACTGAAAATTTCCATATGTAGTTCAGTATACCACTTAGCAACATTCTTGGTCAGGTTATTATAATATATTAAATTCAATCAAATAATAAAATAAAGAGTTCGATGAGCACCAAAGATGGTAGGTGGTGACATTTTTCAATGGGTTTTCTCCAATATTTCCTTCAAACATAGGGATATCAGATAGAATTTCGTATGAAAATTTGACCACAAAGTATCATGATGGATGGTATCATTCGTCAGCTTAGCTAAATATAGAATATCAAGAGAAGATAGAAAAGGATTGTGTATCTAACTGAATGAGTCATAGGAAGAAGAGCCCCATAACTAAGGGTTATGTCCCCAAATAACTTCGTTATAAGTGAAATTTTTTGGCATATCATTATAATTCATCCTAGTGCATAGAGGATATGAGTCATCATTACTTGTGTAAGAAGTTCTCCCCCCTGAGTAAGTGCCTCGAGAGAGAAAATGACCCCTAAGAGCATGACTGCTAGTAGGGTTGTAGCTAATAGGAACATAATGAACTCCTTGTGTATAAGCACCAGCATAAGGAGGATAACTCACAAGAATCAAGGTGCTAATGGTAGGTTTTTCCCTAAGTAAACTATCCCCCCCAACAAATGTACTAGAGGATGGTGTCCCTACAAATAATGAATTATACCAAGATTGAGAAATAATATAGGCAAGGTTGCCTTGAGGTTGGCTAGAAGCAACCGATGATCCCCCCCACACATATTTACCAAGGTTACCATACCCATATTAAGAACACGTATAACATATTGAGTAAAAATAGGAGTGAAAATTATCGATCTTATAGGTTTTATAAGGTTTAATCCCATGGTGAGAATAGATTGTAACAACCCTCGTAAAAAAATCCATGTAAAAATTAAATAACCACGGTGGATGCGACACGTTTTCCGAGTTAAATGGTGGGAAAAACATCCTAGCGGGAGTTCATTTCGGTTATTATGGCTAAAGGAAATTAGGTAATGGAAAAGGCTTTGGAAATGAAAAGTGGAATTTATTGGCATTTATTTATGAAAATAATGGAAAATATGAGAAAAGGAAGGTCAAAGGTCAAAGGTTGCATGTGACGATGAAAATTAAGGAAAATAATGGAAAATGAAAAAAATAGAGGCCTCATTAATAAAAAGGCTTATGAGGATTAGTTTGCAAGATTTTGTTTAGTGCAGTTTTAGATCTCTCATTATTCTCTCTCTCTCTCTCATACTCTTGGACATTTAAAATATTCTTGGAGCACTCTTGGAGTAGTGTGTATACTTGGTGATTTGGAGCAAGAAGGAAAAGGAAGATCAGGAAAACGCAATTAGTCATCGGGATCAGTAGCTACAAAAGGTTATTATTGCAGGTACCGAGTTGCATGTCACTATTTTTGACATGCATGGTGTATGCATGTGGATTTTCCTTACCATCTCATTTCCTGTATAGTCATGATGTTGTGGGTTTATTTCCATTGGTTATTTTTGGTTGATTCTCATGATTCCTTAGATCTGGGTTGAGTTATTAATTCCTGGAAGCCTTGGTTAGAAAAATTCTCTGGAAGCCAGAATGAAAAATGTGGGTTAAGTTACTATTCGTGGAAGCCTTGGGTGGAGAAACACTCTCGAAGCCCTAGGTGGGTTTAGTTACTAGTCCTGGAAGCCTTGGTTGGACAAATTCTATGGAAGCCCTGTAACAGTTGCGGTTGAGTTACTAGTCCTGGAAGCCCTGGTTGAAAGAAACACTTTGGTGCCCTAAAACAGATTGGATAGAGACCAATCCATGATGTTTGTGATGTCTCGTCATGAGGTTGAATCACTAATTTAGGGTTGAGGTGGTTTTACCTTTGGAAGCACTATATTATTTGTGATTGATGTGTTTGGTGAGATCACACATTCATGCTTGGAATATGACACAAGGGTGATTGGCTTAAGTGAGACTTGGATCAGCTAATCTGTGGTCAAGTGGAACATGGAAGCCCCATATCCAGTTTATTTTTTCATTCAGTAATGAAGAGCTCATTCCTATGATATTGAGCATGCAAATTTACTAGTTTGTGTATGGATTTTAATGTTCTTGTATCCATTGTATTTATATTGTATTTTTGTTGGTTATAAGCATGTATTCAATCAGGGATGATGTATGGTTGTATTGATTTTTTTACCAGTAAATGAATACACAATGTATCTATGGTCAAATATATTGTATTGTATCTTATAATGTAGCGGATATATTCTTCTTAGATTTTCCCAGATAAGTAATAAAACCATATGTTTAAATCAATTATTTACAACTATAGATCCAATGTTTGTGACATGTTTGATGAAATGCTTGTCATAGCTAGAAGGGGTCCAAATGAGTTCCTGATGATGTGATTTTTTTCGTAACTTTGTTTTAATGTTATTTATCATCTCCTAAAGTTTCATGAAGTTCTGGGTAGTGACCTGGGCTCTGGGGCTGAAAAGGTGGCACAAATCCCAGAGTTACAGGCACATAACTGAACAATTGGGGCCCTAGCCGCATCCTTGCTATGTTGTGCTAGTAGCTATACGTGCTTAGTCGCTACGTTGCTTTGGCATGCATATTTCTATTGTCAAAAAGCATAAAAAATTCAATCTCTCTTTGGGGTCAGGGGTTTGGAAGGTTGGGGTACCTCTCGGGGATGTTGTTGATGTTATGTAATGTGTGTTTATCTTGTTTCTGTTGGTTCCACTTACTTAAGGTAATCTATGAGGTTGAATCTCATCTTAGTGGCATCTTGTCACATGTTTACCTCGGTTGGCTAGTTACTTGGGTAGATGTGGGAAGATGTTGTTACAGAGTGGTATCATAGTATGGTTCAACTCTCAAACTAGATGGGAAGTGTGTTTATCATGAATTTATGCTAGTTTCGTATGTGTTTAGTATGCTTGTGGCCTACATGTGCCTTTTCCATATGTGTTGTGTTGGACATGGTGGTAGTGGTGCCGCCATGGAAGTGTTGATGGTGTTGTTGTCAACATGTTGTCATGAGTGTATGACTGGTTATGTGTTGCTCATTCTTGTGTATTGTTCGTACACGCTTTCTTACATATCATTACATATTATACATGCATTTCTTGTTTATGTTAGGGTTACATATCGGTCATGTTTCAGTGTTATTCGTGTATTATTGCTTGTCTGATGTCATATGTTCAACATGCATTCCTCGTTCTTGATTGGTTATACAGCTCAAGTGGGTGCATATGGTCAAGTTTGCATTGGTATGGTGAAGGCTGCTGTGTATAAGGTCATTGTATGCAATTAGGTCATCATGATGATATTTGTATGTTACGATGCTAATGTGTTGGCTAAGATAGAGCAAGAGATGTAGACCATGAAAGTGAAGTTGCAACATTCGACCTTGAGGCAAGAACATGTTGTCATATAAGTTTGGATGTTGGGCATTTAGGTATGTAGGTTAAGGATTTTTATATGTATTATGGATATGAGTATTCCCTTCATTATAATGATGTTATGGTTACATACATTATAGATGCTAGTTTACATTAGGGTATTTTTCAAGTCTAAAATGGGCCTCCTAAGAAAATTACAAAATAATAGTGTAAATAATAAAATAATATTGCATTACATCATCAAATTTTAGAGGGAAAAAAGGAAATACTATTTTTACAACTCGTATTTTCAACTTATCTCCCTATGGGTTTGCTGAATTTTTGAGCAAAAAAAATTGTTGGATAGAACATTTGATTCCCCATTCAAGGAGTACCTATTTTTCTTACTTTCGATGAACCTTGCTACACGAAAAATGAGAAATACATGAAAAACATGATTGTAATCACATTTCTTCATGCATTTTTCATTTTTCTTGTAGCAAGATCCGTCGAAAGTATGCAACATGGGTACTCCTTAGATGAGGAATTAATTATTGCATCTGACGAGTACTCCTACTTAAAATGTGAGTAAAACCTTACGGAGATAAGTTGAAAATAGGAGTTGAAAAAGTAGTTTTATTATTTTATTATTTTTTAACATTTTTACTTTTTACTCCAAAAATGGTGAATCATCCCCCATGGTTGACATCAACACCTTGAATCTAATTGGTTCTTATAAATTTTATTTTGGTTGTACATTTTTATTAGGAGTCCCATTTTAGACCTAAAAATTACCGTAATGTTAGTGTGGTTATATGTACATGTTTAAGATAGTCATGAATGATAGCAACCTGTGGTGGTATGCATTTCTATTGTTGTTTTATAAGATAACTTATCTATTTTTTATGAGCATTTTATTGGTTAATTTGTTGTGGTTGTATGATAGTGTTGTGGTAAAACACAACCCCCCCATTTTTAACTTGTTCACTTCAAATTTTGGCTAAGTTCTTTTTAATTTTTTTTTAAGTTGATTATCCTACGATTTTATTATTTTTTCATTTTCTATAGATTCTTGTTTTGATTGTTTTGTTACGATCAATTTTTTATAATCTTTTCATTGATGCTTGTTTCACTTCATTTGGTTAACTGGTTTGTAAATGGCACTCCTTTGAAGTATAATCATTTATGTCGCCTGGGTTAAAAATGCGCAAAATGTACAATATTCCATTTTTGTAATTAAATTAGTTCAATAATGCATTTAGTTTACATATTAACCCTTAGTTAGTTATTACTAATATTTTTCATTGTTTTACTTATACAACCAAATCACGAAGCATCGGGATTTTGAAATGTACTCCAATTTTCAAATAAATTACTAATCTTGAAAACTAAAAATGACAAAGTGGCTGTAGTTTAATAGGAAAGTCACCCCTTAGATAATTTCATAACTTAAAATCATTAAAATGAAACCAAAACAAAAAAGAAACTAATATTTAACATTAAATTTTGAAATTAATTAAATTAATTGTTATATTAATTAATTAAATTAAAATTTAATATAAACAAATATATATAAAAATAAAAAATAAAAATTACATTGCATCATCGCATCGAGAGTTCATCGTCACATCAGGAGTTTTTATGGGTGCATTTCTTTGAAAACCCGATGGCCCTCACCCTCTCGATGGCTGATTGTGATGCTATAACCGTTGCCTTACTCTTTTTTTCTTTCAACTCACTCACATGTGAGTATAAGGGGATTAATATAGTGTTAGTTCAATGTAAGTAGAATGCTAGTTTAATAGTTAGCATATGTTAGTGTTAGTTTAGGTGTTAGCATAATGTTAGTTTAGTAGTTAGCATATGTTAGTGTTACTTTAATGTTAGTAAAATATTAGTTTAGTATTAGTTTAAAATTAGTTAGTGTTAGTTTAGTTATAATTTTATAATAGATTTAATATTTATAATTAATTTTAGATTAGTTAAATTTATTAATATGTAGAATCTAATTAATTTAATTAAATCATAATTAATTATTAATTAGATTAATTTGTTTAGTTAATTATATTAGTTAGTTAGATTAATATTAATTTAAATAATTAGTTTAGTTTATAATTAACAATTAAATTAGAATTAATTATTAGATAATTAGAGTCTAATTTAAGATTAATTTTTTTATTAAAATTCTGATTTTTAGCCTAGCAACAGAATTTCCAGATTTATATCAGATTTGACTTATCAACTTTGGAGGCTCATAGATTGAGTTTTACTTGGCCAAATGAGGCCCAGGATGGCTCATTGGAAAGAGAAAATCAAGGAGAACATTTCTAAGGAGGTTTCACTAATAGATTTGGTCATTTATTAGGTCCAAAATTAGGCAAAAAATAAAGCTTCGAATTTCTAAAACAAAATCAAATTTCTGAGTTTTATTTTCTTCATTTTCATTTGCCCAAAGCTTTTTCTAATTGCAGATTCGCTCATCAATGATATTCTTGGCCAATTAAACCATTCTAGGAATCAACAGAGAGATTATATTTTATTTTCAATTATTTATTCAAATAGAATTTGATTGGATTTGTTTTAATGCCAAAAATGATATTTAGATTTTATTGTTGCATAGTAATTCATTTTGATTTCTTTTTACAGGAAAAACAGTAGAAGGGATATCGAGAAAAAGATCTCAATCAATGAGAAGGCTCTAGCAATTAAATATTGGAATTTTTGAGCAATTAAAATTGGATTGGGCAGATTTTTCTTCAACAAACTCTCCTCTCAAAATTCTTTTGGAAATATTATAAATGGAAGATTGTAGAATGTGAAAGGGGATGCTCTCCTCTACAATTACAGACTTCTAAAAGAATTTCTATAATAAGAATTTAGAGTTGTAAATGGGGAGGAGAGAAAATTTTAGATCCGAACATTATTGAGGGTATTTCTTTATATCTTGAATTATGTATGATGGGCAGATTTTGCATTTATGTAGCTTTAGTTTTGAAAGCATAAATTCAAGTAATGTAAAGGACTATTAGAGACCAGGATTAGAGAATCAGATTCATTTAACTGGTATTTTGGCATTTCTGTATCAAATACAAATTTCATTTTTATGCTAATAAAATGGTTGTTTCATCTTATTCATGTTTATGCATTTCTGTTGATATGGATAATTTGTCCCAATATTGTTATGTATCTTTGCTCTTATGAATTAAAATCTGATTTCTGAGTAACTATTTACTCAGAAATCTATATTCTAAAACTGATTTATTAAATAGTAATGTGTTGCGAATTTCTTCCACATATTATTGTTTAATTATTGGCTTGACTAATTTGACAATCAATATCATTTTTGTGAATTTATTATGGAGTGTTGTTGATTTATTATTTCAATTAAATGGTCTCAATAGGATGTGTTTCTGTATTCCCAAATGTCAGCTAATTGAATTTCTTCGTTAGCTTGATATTATTTAAAAGCCAGACATATTCAAATTCTCTTTATTTAATTATCTTTCTCTTAGTTGGGTTAGATTTATATGTACTTAGTTAAGATAGGATTTAGATTAGTTTCTTTTGCTTGTATTATAGAATAAGTCTGCATTTAGATTAAGTTCTACATTCTTTTAATTCCTCTTCTCAAAGAGGAAAAATATTAGTTGTGGTTTGGCTGAACCCAAATCAGCTTAAGGGTCATTCTCTTTCACGATCAACAAGAAGAAGTGATATGATATCCCTGTCTATTGGTAGTTAAAGATACATCATAAACCAATAGCGATAGGGAAAAGGTAACTGGACCTAGTTAACCTAGTCGGAGCCACTATCATAAACGGAAAAGGAGCTGTATTAAGGTCCGGACCTGGTGGTTATCCCCCAATGTTGTCGGAGCGATTTTTGAGGCTTTAATAGATATTTGGCATGATTATTAGGTTACATGTTGTTGATGAGCATGATATATGATGTGTTGTTATTACATGCTAGTGACTTGATTAGGGTTATAGCATTAATATCTTGATGTTATATGTATCATGCTAAATTGGATTCGCCTAGGAAGATGGTTAGGTCTATGAGATTTGTTTATGATTCTATGATGTGAACATGATAGTTAGTTACTCTTATGGATATCATGAACTTAATTATGTTTTGTTTGATGTATTGTGAAGTTATATTGTTCTAATCTAGATTGATTGTGAAGACAATATAGTCTCACCTAAGATACATCAAGTTTTGAGCTTGCTTATGTTGTATAATTTGTACTTGAATGTTTGATTATGTCATATATTTGGTGTTTGAGTGTTGGTGTCTATTATGAAATCTATTTACTATTGAATGTTTGATTACTTGTATGATATGAGTACGTGTCTATAACATTGCATGAAGAAATGATCTTGTTTTGAGATGTTCGTACTAACACACATGTGTTAAGACAGTTGATATGTACTTGAGTTTAAGTAGGTGATAGTTGTAGTAGCATGTATTATGATCAATGAATGTGAGTTGATATTTTATTACGACGTGGCTATTAGTATTGGGGAATGTTGATTTAGAATTGATAGATATGTTTTCTTGATATTGATACATATGGTTAACATGTGTGTGTTTAGTTACAAGGTAGCATGATTGGCACAACAAGGTAAGGTAACTAGCTTGTTGTTATGTTTATTTATGCAATGGCTATTATGCGTTTGCTGCAGTATGATGTAGGGGATTGCATGGAAAAAGGGACTGCCATGACATCTTGAAAAACTGTTGGGTTGATATTTCCTTGGGAAACATGGGGATTTATTCTTCGTGTTTTTTTAGAGTTTTTTTCTTTTGGTCTTTTGTGATTCATGTGTTATTGATTTGCATCTTATATATGTCTGGTGCATATTTATGCCACTTTAGTTGTAGTGTCATATTGTTATTGGTTTTAATTGTTTTCTTCTTCTTGTTTCTTGTCGTTGTCCTTGTCTTTTATGCTTTGAGTCTCGAGAATTTGTCGGGAAAGAGAAAATTGATGGAGAACTGGAAGAGTTGAATTGAACCTAGTAAGTAATGAAAGACTCAGATGAAGCTCGATGCATGTATAAGGCAAAATAAATGTAAGAGAATGAAATTCAATTGGATTGGTTGAGTCCACTAGTGTAAATGGATGGTGGAAGGGAAGTCATGAGAAAGGTATCAAGAAAGGGTAAAGTGAATGGATCTGGGGTATCATATGCATTGGCTATGTTGCTAACTATTTTTTTCAATGTTTTGCATGGTGTGCACAGATAAAGGAAGTTCTCTTAACCTAAACCTTATGATATCTAGTAATTGTGTTCTGATCATGATTATGTTGATGTTTATATATGTATACATGTATGTATGTATGCATGTCCTATCTTACATGGTATTCATGGATCATGGTTGTTTGATGATGAAGGTTTATATCTACATATATTTTTTGTGTGTGTGTATGTTTTTGTTTGATGGGATCATGATTGTTTTATGCTAATGATTATATATATGTATGTATTCGCGTATCTATGTCACTGTATGATAGGTTTTTTCAAGGATCATTCTTCTAGAGGAATGATTGCTTATGCAGGTGAAATTGATATAAAATTGATTGTTATTTATTATTTTGTTAATATCAGTTTCAGATTTAATATGACAATGCTTATGTTTTCTTCTTTTACAAGGGTTTATAGATGTGTTTATGATTGATAAACAAAAAAACTTGATGAGATTAAGTTGATTTCATGAACATAGAAGCATGGAAAATAAATTTCGAACAAAAAAATATAAACACACAAAAAAAACATAAAAATAAGTCAAATACACATGGTTTTGATGAAGGATTTCACCCTCTTGGGATACATCTCCTTAGTGTAGCTTCCAAGGCATGGGCCTTTGTATTAGCTTAAATTGTACAAAATACTATTTACAATCTCCTTTTGCCTCTAAAACCTTCTCCAATGGCTCCAAAACATCCAAATATCCCAAGAATGACTCTTCCTCAGTCAAAATCGGTCAAAAATTTCCTTAGTTATGGAAAAAACCAAATTTCCTACAATTTCTCCACTAATTCTAGAAACTGTCCAGTTAACTCCACTAAATTTGGAGCTCTACTGCATTTGGAAAACTATGCCAAGTCCGTTGTTAGCATAACTTATCATTAAATTAACATTAAGCATGATTTAATGGTGATTAACATTGTGTTTAGAACTAATTGCATTGTAACGCCCCAGCCCTTCGGCACGGTCACAGGGTAAGGTTTCATGGTGAGGGGGTTGGCCTATGAGGTTGGCCCCCTCCTCCACCCGATAGTAGATATAATATAACTTTAAATAAAGGTGTGCACCCATAGTATTTAAGACTTTATGCATGGTATGTTGGTTGGTGTGGGCGCTAGCATGGGGTGGTCTCGGGGTCAATCCAGTCATTCTGGTTGGGAGCATTTCCAAGCACTTTAATTTTTGAGCTAAATATTGAGCTTCTGATCATTCCTCCCCACTAAAAGCTTTTTCGACCCCAAAATATAATATCATTTTTTCAGTAGGCGAGGCTACAACTCCCTCGCCCTTTCAGTCTCCATTTATTTGGCCTTGGAAGTGTTTTTTCCTTTGATTCCCACTCTAAGGTATTCGAAATTCCCTTTCCTTGAAGTTCTGGTTCTTCTGTCAAGTATGAGATATTTTGAAAGTTCATCAAGATATTTTGGCGAGAAATCATCTATTGATAGCAACTGAACACGCTCTCCTTGATCATCAATAAAAGGAGGCTCAAACAATCTCAAATTCTCAACATTAACGACAAACTATATTTTCATATACGGAGGCAAATCTAGCTTAAATGCATTGCTACCAATATTTTCCATTATTTTAAAGTGACCATAATGGATTGGCTTGAGCTTTTTACCTTCCCCTTGCAATATTTCTTTTCTGATATATAACCAAAATTCATCTCCAACCTGGAATTTGTAATCAACATGGTGTTTATCATGCCTTTCCTTGTAGCTTCTTTAACTCTTTTCAAGTTGTTCTTGCACTGTGTGATGTACCATTTGAATTTTCTCAATGAACTTCCTTGCCTTATCTATGTCACTCTGACCATCTATAACGACATATTTCTCAAAGATGAATTCCAATGGAAATCTTGGCAAGTACCCAAGACATGCCTCAAATGGCGATGTGTTTGTGGAAGAATTTTTTTTCCATGTTGTATGGATGTTGAATGTAATGCAACTATTCATCCCACAACTTGGGATGTTTGCTGCAATAACCTCTAAGAAGATGAATTAATTCCTTGTTAACCACCGCGGCCTGAACATCTGTTTTTGGATGAAACTTGTACTCTTCTTCAACTTTGTGTCTATCATGTCCCATAATTTTTACCAAAAATTCCCAAGAAATCAGGAATCTCAATCACTTATAATAGAATTAGGAAGAACAAAATGAACCCATACATATTGAAAGAAAATATGAGTTGTTTGCTCAGCTGTGATTTTTTTTTTACATGGCATCAAAAGACACATTTTGTTGAACCTATGTATATCAAAATACAAGTAATCATGAAATTTCCTTGACATTGGAAGACCATTTACAAAATCCATTGAGATACTCTCCCAAGGATGTGAAAGAACCAGAAGTGGAGGGTACAATCCAATTTTCCTATTACTAGGCTTACTTATTGCACATAAATAAAATCCTCTAATAAAATGAGATACATTATCAATCATGAATGGCCAATAAAAATACCTTAGGAGATTCACTATCATCTTGCCTAAACCGAAATATCCAGAAATCAATGAAGTATGTGCCTCCCTTATGGTAATGTTTCTTTTTCCCTATGGTATACATAACTTGACCAAGTGATACAAAAAACTGTTATGCACATGATAATCTAACTTTTCATTTTGGTTTCTGTTGGGCCTTCAAATTGTCATTTACTTTCATTACATCTTAACTTATATTTCAATATTATCACCTTCACTCCACCTCTATTTCATTACATTTACCTTACCATTACCATTATTGGGTTACACTTATGTTTTTCCAAAATTTATTGAGTCCTAGTATTTTTAAATGAATTTGTGGTTAAAATTTAGAAAATAATATGCACATCCTTATACCTAACAATTGGAATGTGTTTGTTTCCATGTGTAGGTCAAAAAGAAGCCTCCAAAAGACCCTTATGTGGCCTCCTAAGGCCAAATTCGAATTTTAATAAAGAATATCATGGGATCATAAGGATATGTGTCTCATTTCCTATTTGTATTGTAACTCTAAGAAGACATGTGCCTTATCACTTCTTCTTTGGATTATAACTCTAGATATATGGAGAGAGATTCATGGACTCTCGTTAATGAGATAGCTTCTCATATTTTTTTATAAATAGGGGAAGCTTTCTCCTATCATCTATGTGTAAAATTGTAGTTATGCTCAAACTTTGAATACAAAATTAGATTGTGGCGCCCTACTCATGAATGTTCTTTCATTTTGACTTGGTTTTTCTTACATATGGAGCATCTCGATTTACCATCTCTCATACTTTTAGATCAGCCATCTAAAATGTGTGAGATTCATCTTCTTTTATAGATTAAAATTTATTTGATTTATTAGTATTAGTTTTAGAATGAATGTGTCATCTTTTATTTCCTAGAACATCACAAGAAAGTAGATTTTTCTATTTTCCAATTGGATTATGTTTGAGGTATTAGAGCTCACAGTTTTTTATTTTTTTTAGATGTTTTGACATTGTTTTCTTAGATAATATCCTCAGTTAAATGTGCAATTGACTGCTCCTAAATATCATGTCAAGAGGGTGACTCTTTTATACTTCCAAATTGCATGCTTGAGTATTTAACCTATGCAATACTTGAGTTTTCATTTACATGCATTTAAACAACATTCCTAGATTCAGATCCTCAGTTATATGTATAGTTGAATGCTCCTAAAGATCATGTCAAGAGGGTGAATCTGTCATACTTCCAAATTGCATGCTCAAGTATTTGACCTATGTAATAATTGAAGTTTTCCTTTACATGCGTTTATATTGCCTTCCTAGATTGGATCCTCAGTTATGTGTATAATTGAATGCTCCAAAAGATCATGCCAAGAAGGTGTCTTATCATACTTCCAAATTCGGTGCTCGAGTGTTTAACCTATATAGTAATTGAGTTTCTTCTTTACATGCTTTGAAATGCTTTCTTAGATTAAAATTTCAGTTCCTGCAACTGTGATTGCGCGCACTATATTTTCTTTTAAATTTGTTTTCGTTCATTTTTGTTACTTAATTTCATAGATTAGTTGAATTTTCCTTTTTTCTTTTCGTTACTGATTTCATAGTTTAGTTGAATTTCAGTTTCATTATTTGATTTCATAGATTAGATGAATTATTTTTCGTTATTTTTTAGTTAGATTGATCTAAACTAAAAGAGAATTTCTAGCACATATAGTGCATGCATGCTTCACAAGTTTACGAAACCCTTGCGTTGAAAAATTAAATGACATGCAATCACTTTGCCCCAAAATTTTAGCGTCATTGTCGGGGAAGTGTGCATAGGAACTAGATTTCAGTCTAGAGTGTATTTTATTTGTTTTTGTTTTTAATAACCATTTATGGACAGAGGATCTAGAATGCAGCCCCAAGACTATATTGAATAATGATCTCAAAAAGTGATTGTGGCACAAGATTAATCAATTCTTCAAGAGATCCTTGCGACAAATTTAAAGTTCAAGTCGAATTTTCATATCCTTACAAACAATTAGGTACATTTTTCAAGTTTGTATATGAGAATTTCGAAAAAATTAATCCATAAATGGCTTCATTGGAAGCATTCATATACTTGAAAATAAAAATAAAAAATATATTTTTTTAAATGGATAGGAAAAATAAAAGATAAAAACAAGCTTGGCTAGAATTTTAGATTTTTAATTTTTTTTTAAAAATAATTTTTATCACTTTTAGGATAAATTTGATGTTTTTTGTTGTAGTAAGAACCACCCATTTAATAACCCTTGGCAGAAAAGATTTGCAATAAAAAAAATGGTTGAGAACAAGGAGCACAAGCAAAGATCACGAGCGATAATTTAAGGCATGAGATCAATCCTTTTCATTTTATTTTTGAAAAATTTACAGAGGAATCGATTGATAAAATCTTGAATATGCTAACAAAATAAAAAATAATATCGAGTATGCTCTCCTTCTACACTTTGTGTGACTTGGGGGATTCGAAAAGGAAATTTTTTTTGTTAGGATATCATTAAATCTAAAAAAATTTATTTACCTACAGAATGCAATTCTGCAGCTAAAATTTTGTTTCAATCATTTGATTTAATTTAATTTTCTTTTTCAATAAACTTTAAAATTAAAAAAATTATATATTTAAAAACCAAAATAAAACTTGTCAAATTCATTTTCTTTATTAATGAACTGTTTTGTTTAATTAATATATATATATATGAATATATTTTTAATGTAACATATATAATTTTTTTAAACAAAACTAAAACATTAAAAAGATAATAATAATTTAAAATCCATAGCTCCTAAGTGAAGCATGAGTATGTGAAACTCCATAGCTTGAATATTGTTATGAATGCATGTGTTGGATGGCTAAGAGAAGATCTGCCAGAATGGAGGTGGTTTATGGTGACAAAACTAGGATATCATCATATAATGAAGCTTACTTTTGATTATGTGTATTGCAAAGGGAAAAATTATAGTTGTACCAATCCAGGTTTTCTTTGGGATTTCTTAACACAAATAGATCTATATATTTTCACTTTCAGCCCTTTTCAAATTTACATGGAAATTTCATCATATCATGGATGACGGCACCATAAAAAAATTAGAGCTCTAAAACAAGGAGAGAGCCTTTCCAAATCAGCTACGTCTTGGCTACTTGTTTCAAATTAGTAGATCATCCAGTTTTCAATTTCTTCAGGTATTCTCACCAATGACGGTCTCCATTCACTCTAACTGCTCATCCGCACCACAGAATCACAATTCCATTCAGATGGATTATACAGTGCGGCACTCTGATCACCTAATTTAACTTGAAATTATACTAATAGATCCTCCATGGTCACTTTCTTACCCAAGCCATTACACATAAAAACCTGCAAATAAACAAATCCAACCGCAACAAATAATTTTATTTTCCAGAAATGCATAATTGTTTTGACACACAATTTTAAAATGCATTTTCTGAGAAAACTGAGGCGAACTAGAAAAAAATAAAACATGGGTTTTTTTCGAGAACGATGAAAATTAGGTATCTCATGAGCGATTTTATGGATTTCATAACCGTTTGGGAGAACTTCAAGGTTCTTCAGATCTCCATTTTGAAGATTGTATGGAGAAATGGTTTTTTAAAATAGGCAATGAACATTTCAAAACGACATCCTCCAAGAAGAAGAATTCAAATTGAAATCAAAATCTATTGGATCCACCTGGCATGAGGAATCTAGCGTACATAGCCATGAAATGAACATGATCATTGTGAGAGATGGAAACATCATTAGCAAGATGCCGAAGCAAACTTGAGCAAATATTTGGGGAGCTTGTTCAATTTAGGAACCATGAAACTGTAGTTGCTAGAGCTTCCATATCATAGATTCATGAAGAAGAGAGCGGTGCTGGCGAGGAAGGTGGGATTCAATCACAGAAAAACATTCATTCATTATTAATATTTGCCATGGTTCATCATATTTGTTTGCAAATTCGTTATTATTTCCATTTCTCAAATTCATATTACTCACATTCAAACAATCCATTGAATTCATTCAAAATAATTTTCCTTTTTTTTTACTAAATGGTGGAGATAAGAAAAATCGACATAAGCCTTTAATCTCTCCACCTAGCTTTCGCACAAAGAGCGTTTGGCAATACTGTCTCCAATAAAATTTACTAAGCATCCATGCAATAGATTTTCAGACCCAAATTAGTCTTGGGCAGATGTTAAATTTTTTTATTTTATTTATTTGATGTTTGAGGAGCAATATTTTCGATTATGGCCTTGCAAGTATGACTTCTCATCATTAAAAAAATAAATAGTAGAAAAATCAATAATAAAAATAAATAATATATATATATATATATACACACACACACAATCGATTTATTGAAGCAATTTATAAAGCGAAGAATACTTGCAAAATTTGATTGAAATAATTTTTCGTGCAAGTACTTTTTGTATTTTTACCACTTCAAATATTTTTGACAGCATGCTTTTGTAGCACAAATGACGATTCAATTTGACAGTGACTTGCAGAAAAATTAGAAGAATATTTAGATGATTTCTGAATATTTAGCATTAAAATTATAGTATTGTTGCTGTGTATTTTTCTACAAAGCTTTCACTTGCAGGACACAATAAATCATATTGCTAAGAACATTGCATTAAGTCATCCGACAAAAGGGAGTTGAATTATTTTTCATGGTTATTTATTAAAAATGGATTGTTATCAATATCATGAATTGGACTGAATATAACACTTTTGATTTTCCTTAATCTGTTCCATTTGAAATTCAATTTTTTTAGTAAGAATCAGAAAGGAATTGGCCATTTATTTTTTAACACACTTATGTTATTTATGTCAAGCTTTCTTGTAGGTTTGGGATGATCGAGTGGTCATTAAAGGAAACCAATTGTGCACACAATTTGTCTTCAAAGGACCAATTTCAAGAGAAACATAAGAACAAGTCCATGTCTATATCCATCAAGACAATTACCTTTCCTCCCTTTTGAATTATAAATCCAACCAGGAAATTCAAAGCAAGCCACAATTCTTTTCCGAGCAAGAGTCAATTTTTCATTTTTGTTCACATACACTTTCCATTACTCTTTGTATACTTCTAACCCACAAATAAAAGAAAGAAACTCACTTACCAGCTTATTTCCCATTGTCATTATTATTTTCCATTGTCATCTTCCATTTTTATTTTCCTTTTCCTATCCTTTTCATTTCGAAAATAAACTCTCCTTCAATTCAAATTATTGAGCCCATAGTCCTTTAAGTATAAAATCCTTTTAAAAAAACCTTGAGGCTTGCATGCCTTAATGGAAAGTCATCTTGCTAGCGAACAAGGGGAATACATTAACGTCCCTTGTTCATCGGATCTTCTAGGTACTCGATAATAGCAAAATTATTCATACCTAGCAAGATCTGTTTTGAAATCTTGACTCTAATTTTCATCAACGGTCAGAGTTCTCGTGTTGTCTAGTGGCATCCATTAATTTCCACTAAGTCAACAATTTCCTACTATGTTCCACACGAGAAAATCTATTCACATAGCAGGAATTGTGCCAATGAGTTTTGAAGACATGAAGACTATCATGTTCAGCATTTTGGAGAAAATGAAGAAGATACGCAGCTACAACAGAACAAATTTTTTTGTAGTTGCATAATCAAATGGCGGCTACAGAATCAGATGGCAACTTGAGAATTAGAGGGCAACTGTAAAATTAGCACCATTTTGCAGCAAATTCAGCAATTTTAGTAGAAGCAATAAAACGTCATCTTGACTCTTTTATCCATAACTTGTACAGCCACTTGAAGAAGATTATGATCAAAATTTTGCAACCACCACACATGCAGCTTATCCATTTCCAAAGGGTAAGTTAAGGTATTTCATTTTCCAACTTTTTAGCATAAAATTCCTTGAAAATCTAGAATATAATTTTTGGAAAAAACACTTCTTTTCCTCATTTCATAAAATTTCCAATACGATCAATTGAGGGGGGGGAGGGGGTGTGGGGGGTGCATTCATATTCATATTTTTCCACATTCATATCACATTCAAAAGCGCACATACTTTCAAAATATATTAACTATTACATTATTAGTATGAGCATACAATGGCTTTTCAAAAGTACTTAAAAGATAATTGGATACAAACACGATCATGGTTATCACACCAGAACCAACCATGATGCAATCCAATAGAAATATACTTCTCAAAAATAATCAAATTATCATTATGCAAAGTTCAAAGATCAAAATTGAAAGCAACAACAAAATATGGTTAAAACAAAAGAACCAACCATGTTGCAATTCAACTAAAATACTTTGCAGAAATATGAAGTTGTAAAATGATATCATGCAAAGTTAAGCCAAATCTCAAAGGATCAAAAAGAATTAATGTAATAGATTGCATGAGGACATGCAATAGCTTCAGTTGCGGGTTATGTTGGTCCTTGAAATTGTCATTTAATTCCATTACATTTTCACGTATATTTCCATATTATCACCTTCACTCCACCTGCATTTCGTTACATTTACCATATCATTACCATTATTGGGTTACATTTATTACATCAACCAGAGTTGACCCCAGAACCGCGTGGGTTACATTTATGTTTTTCCAAAATTTATTGATCCTTAGTATTTTTAAGTGGATTTGTGGTTAAAAATTAGAAAATAATATGCACATACTTATACCTAACAAGTGGAATGAGTTTGTTGCCATGTGTAGGTAAAAAAGAACCTTCCAAAAGACCCTTCTATGGCCTCCTAAGGCCAAATTCGAATTTGAATAGAGAAGATCATGGAATCATAAGGATATGTATCGCATTTCTTATTTGTATTCTAAATCTAAGAAGACATGTGCCTTCCTACTTCCTATTTGGATTGTAACTCTAGAGATATAGGGAGAGATTCATGGACTCTCATTAATGAGATAGATTCTCATATTTTTTTATCAATAGGGGAAGAATTCTCCTATCAGTTATGTGTAAAATTTGAATTATGCTTAAGCTTTGAATACAGAATTATATCGTGGCACCTTACTCATGAATGTTCTTTCATTTTGACTTGGTTTTGCTTACATATGGAGTATCGCGATTTATCATCTCTCATACTTTTGAATCAACCATCTAAAATGTGTGAGATTTATTTGCTTTTATAGATTAAAATTTATTTTTTTTCTTAGTATTAGTTTTAGAATGACAGTGTGATCTTTTCTTTCCTAGAACATCTCAAGAAAGTAGATTTTTCTATTTTCCAATTGGATTATGTTTAAGGCATTAGACATCATAGTTGTTTATTTTCTTCACCTATTTTTACATTGTTTTCTTAGATAAGATCCCCAGTTAAATGTGTAATTGAATGCTCCTAAAGATCATGTCTAGAGGGTGAGTCTATCATACTTCGAAATTGCATGCTCGAGTATTTAACCTATGCAATAATAAAGTTTTTATTTACATACCTTTAAACTAATTTCTTAGATTCATATCCTCAATTAAATGTATAATTGAATGCTTCTAAAGATAATGTCAAGAGGGTGACTCTGTCATACTTACAGATTGCATGCTCGAGTATTTAACCTATGCAATAATTTAAGTTTTCCTTTACATGCCTTTACACTATTTTCCCAGATTGGATTCTTAGTTATGCGATGCTCCTAAAGATCAGGCAAAGAAGGTGACTTGTCATACTTCCAAATCGGGTTCTTGATTGTTTAACATATATAGTAATCGAGTTTTTATTTACATTCTTTTAAATGCTTTCTTAGATTAAAATTTCAATTCCTGCAAGTGTGATTGTGCACGCTATATTTTCTTTCAAATTTCTTTTCTTTATTTTTCGTTATTTAATTTCATAGATTAGTTGAATATGTCTTCTTTATTTTCGTTACATGATTTCATAGGTTAGTTGAATTTCATTTTCATTATTTGATTTCATATAATAGATGAATTGGTTTTCATTATTTTGTATATAGATTGATCTAAACTGAAAGAAAATTTCTAGCACATACAATGCACGCATGCTTCACAAATTTATGAAACCCCCGAGTTGACAAATTAAATGACATTCAATCACTTTGCCCCAACAGTTTCCTTGCCTCCATCTTTCATACACATCTTGAAAATCACTGTCATATGAAGATTTTTCAATGTATCTTTCTTGCATAATTGAATTGTGCTTCAGTATAATATATGAATTTACAATAGGCCCAGAGAGAAAATCAACTACATTATTATAGAATCCCTTTTTATACTTGATAACCAAATGATATAGTTGTATAAATCCCATCCATCTGAAATGTCTTCATTTTTGCAACTTTGAATGTGATTGTAAGTACTGCGATGGCTGATGGTTGGTATGGATAATGGTCTCTTTCCCCATCAAATAGTGCTTCCATTTCTTTACACTTTGTACCAATGCATATAACTCTTTGTCATAAGTGGGATAGTTAGTCACATCTCCATTAAAAATTTCATAATGAAATGAAATATTCTTACCATGCCGCATGAGAATTTCTCCCATGGTGTAATCACTTACATCTGTTTGGATCTCAAATGGTTGTTTAAGATCTAGAAGAGCCAATACCAATGCTAAACTTATCGTTTGATATAAAGCATAAAATTATTTTTGCTACATATCTCCCCAATGGAAGAATTTATTTACACTTTTGAAGGCATGTAACGGAGCTGAAATGGAAGAAAAATTACAAATGAATTTCCTCCAATACTATGTTTCCCCAAGAAACCTTCTTACCTCTCTAACTGTATTGGGCTTGGGCCAATTCAAAATGACCTCTAATTTGGAAGGGTCTATATTCAACTCACCTCCTCCAACATCATGTCCCAAATACACTAAATAATTCTTTCCAAACTCACACTTTGACATCTTTAAAAATAATTGCTGCAGCTAGAAGTGGAACATCCTGCTATAGTTGAATCTCATGTTGAATTCCCCTCTTGGGAGATAACTCACTTGGTTCTTGAAACATCTCGCCATTCTGATTGACCACATCAAACAAATCATATTTTAATTTTTCATCGCATCCTTCAAAATATCCATAGTCAACATCATCCTTTTCCTTGACCATGAGAAGCACATAATTTTTACTTGCATTAACTAGCCTCTTCATTTTCCCTGCATTAAATAAAGAAATATTCAACTTTTTGTGATGAGCTCTCACAATATACCCCACCCCATCCTTAAGCAAATGATATTTGTTCTTAGGTGATAAAACATCGATTTCCTATCATACAAATATGGATTTCCCAAGATAATCTTGGAAATGTCAAGTGGAACCACATCTAACTTGCCTTCATAAACAAAGTTTGTGGTAATAGCAAATCGAAATATGCATTTCCATGTAACCTATAAATTGGCATTCTTAAGTATCAAATCCAAAGGGTATGGTTTATGATGTGGTATGGTTTCAAGGTTGAGCTTTTTTACCATGTCTTCTGAAATTAGGTTTTCTTGTGACCCACTATCAAACAATGCACCAATATTTGTATGATTTGAAATCACTCTTACATGGAATAATTCTATCCTTGTGTCTTCATTTGGAGTGTTGTTGTGACTATTTAAGGAGCTAGTACTTTTTATCTCTTCCTTTACCTGTTTGACCATGGCTATGATCTTGGTCTCATCTCTGGAATCAGATCCAAGATCATGTTGTGTGGTGGCAGTCATATTTTGTTTCCCCTTGTCATTTCATTTTTTAGGCCTTATTTCAGGATGTAGTTTCCAATAGTGGGCTTCATCATGCCCCTCTTTGGAGCAATAGTTTCATGTAGCTTTCTCCCCTTCTTTATTGATTCTTGTATTCTTCTTTCCCTTCCATTTTCCTACCTTTTGTTTTCCCTTACCCTTGAATGGATTCTTCTTACTACCCTCTTCCTGAATGTTCTTTCCCCTTACTTCAAGATGTGTGGCTTTGACACATACCTCATCTAATTTTATTCAGTAAAACGTAAGGATAATATGTTTCAAATAGGAATGTAAAAAACTAATGTATTTCAAGAGTGTGTCATGGGAATTTAAGTTTACTCCTAACAACAAAGCCCTCTTTCTAAACTCTTGGGTGTAATCTTGAACTATTTGGCCCTTGAGTTGCCTAAAGTTTTGCCAAATCATAATTTTTTTTTTCATATAAGCTAATGGATAAAACTGCATTTTAATTGAAGAAATGAATTCAACCTAAGAAATGGATATATTACCATGGATTCATTTTTCCTCTTAAGTCTTTGCCTCCCTCCAAAATAGTGTTGTTCCTTCTAGCCTTAATGAAGCCAACTGGATCTTTAGGTCGTCCTCTTGTAGATTCAAAATTATGCAGTATGCTTCCAATTGAAGAATCCAATTGTCCAACTTCTCTAAATTTACTTCACCATTGTACATGGGAAGTTCAAACTTGATGTCCAGCTTGAGTAAAGAATTTTTTCCTATTGGGGTTTTTGAATGAGTGTGGGTGGTTTTTGTGGTGGAAGTGGAAGATTATGTTGATGAAGATGATGACACTAGTACATTTGGTGGAAATTCTGACACTTTAGTTCCGACACTTTTGACCAAATGTTGGAAATTTTCCCAAATTTTATCAATTTTTTAAATCCTGCCCACAACTATCACTTTACTGACATTTGGAGAAAAGTGTCAGTATTGCGAAACTTAGAGGTAAGTGTTGGTCTTGCGACGTTTGTAGAAAAGTGTCGAAATTGCGACGGATTGGAGAAATGTGTCAGTCTTACAACAGTTTGAGCTAGGTGTCACTATTGCGATGGTTGGGGGAAAGTGTCAGCATTGCGATGTTATAGAAGCTAAGTTTTGCTATTGCGATGTTACAGAGAGCTAAGTGTCACTATTGCGATGGTTTGGGGCAAAGCGTCGGTATTGCGACGTTACAAAGATTACTATCGGTATTGCGAAGTTAGAAGAAGGGTCGGTATTATGAAAGTCGTGTAAAGTGTCAGTATTGCTACATTTAGGAGGCAAAAGTTTTTATTGTTTTGGAACAATCTTAGGGTTTAGGGTTTGGGAGTTATTTTTGGTGACCCTGTCACGCCATGTGAGGTCGCCCGACCGGGCGCGTTTGGGTCGAGCCATTTTGTTCAAGGGCGCTCGTATCGGTTTTGCTAAGTTGTGACCACCTGAGTTCCTTGTGCATGTTCGGGCAACCAGTTTGTCATTTTCTCCCTTGTGGCATCGTTCAGTCGGGCGCATCGTGTCACACCATCTGAGGTCGCCCATCTGGGCGCGTTTGGGTCGGGTCGGGCCGTTTCGTTCAAGGGCGCCTGTATCAGTTTTGCTAAGTTGTGACCGCCCGGGTGCCCTGTGCACGTTTGGGCGGCATTTTTTCCATTTGATCCCTTTTGGCATCGTTCGGTTGGGTGCGCCATGTCGCGCTGTGTGAAGTTGCTCGACAGGGCGTGTTTGGGTCAGGTCGTTTCGTTCGAGGGCGCTCGTATCAGTTTTGCTAAGTTGTGACCGTCCGAGTTCCTTGTGCACATTTAAGAAGCCCATTTGTCATTTTCTCCCTTGTGACATCATTCGATCGGGTGCGTCGTGTCGCGTCATGTGAGGTCACCCAACCGGGCACGTTCGAGTCAGACCATTTCATTCGAGAGCGCCCGTATCATTTTTGCCAAGTTGTGACTGCCCGAGTGCCTTGTGCATATTTGGGTGGACCGTTTGTCATTTTCTCCCTTGTGGCATCGTTTGGTCGGGCGCACCATGTGAGGTCGCCCAACCGGGCACGTTTGAGTCGGGCCGTTTCGTTCGAGGGCACCCGTATTAGTTTTGCTAAGTTGTGACCGCCTGGGTGCCTTGTGCATGTTCGGGTGGCCCATTTTCTATTTTCTCCCTTGTGGCATCGTTAATCATTCAGGCACGCTGTGTCGCACCATGTGAGTTCGCCTGACCATGCGCGTTCGGGTCGGGTCATTTCGTTCGAGGGCGCCCGTATCAGTTTTGCTAAGTTGTGATCGCTCGGGTGCCTTGTGCATGTTTGGGTGGCCCGTTTGTTGTTTTCTCCCTCGTAGAATTGTTTGGTTGGGTACGTCGTGTGAGGTCGCCTGACAGGGGGCATTCGGGTCAGGCCATTTCGTTCGAAGGTGCCCGTATCAGTTTTGCTAAGTTGTGACCACTCCGGTACCTTGTGCACGTTCGAGCAGCCCATTTTCTATTTTCTCCCCTGTGGCATCGTTCGTCGTGTCGCACCATGTGAGGTCGCCCGACCGGGTGCATTCAGGCTGGGCCGTTTCATTTGAGGGTGCCCATATCAGTTTTGCTAATTTTTGATCACTCGGGTGCCTTGTGCACATTCGGGTGGCCTGTTTTCCATTTTCTCCCTTGTGGCATCATTCGGTCGAGCATGCCATGTTGCGTCGTGTGAGGTCGACCGATCAGACGTGTTCTTTTTGGGCCATTTCGTTTGATGGTGCCCATATCAGTTTTGCTAAGTTGTGACCACTCGGGTGCCTTGTGCATGTTCTGGTGGCCAGTTTCCCATTTTCTCCCTTGTGGCATCATTCAGTTGGGCACGTCGTGTCATGCTGTGTGAGGTCGCCCGTCTGGGCAAGTTCAGGTCGGGTCATTTCGTTCGAGGGTGCCAGTATCAATTTTTATAAGTTGTGACCGCCCAGGTGCCTTGTGCACATTCGAGCGGCCCATTTTCTATTTTATCCCTTGTGGCATTGTTCGATCAGGCGTGCCATGTCGCGCCTTGTGAGGTCGCCCGACCGGGTGCATTCAGGTCAGGTCAAGCCGTTTCGTTTGAGGGCGCCCGTATTAGTTTTGCTAAGTTGTGACCACCCTGGTGCCTTGTGCACGTTCGGGCGGCCCGTTTTTCATTTTCTCCCTTATGGCATCATTCAGTTGGGTGCCCCGTGTTGCGCCGTGTGAGGTCGCTCGATCGGGCGCGTTCGGGTCGGGCCGTTTCATTTGAGGGTGCCCGTATCAGTTTTGCTAAGTTGTGACTACTTGATTACAGCATTGTGCACATTTAGGCAACCCGTTTGTCATTTTCTTCCTTGTGGCATTATTCGGTTGTTCAAATATCCCTTTCAGGTTGGGTCAGGTAATGCCGTGTGAGGCCGCCCAAGGAAACGCATTAAGGCATGTTGAGTTAGGTCTGGTCAGGTCATGTCATGTGAGGCTACCCAAGGAAACACGTTCGTACAGGTCAGGTCGAGTTGGGTCTGGTCGAGTCGTGTCGTGTGAGGACACCCAAGGAAACACGTTCGTATGGGTCGGGTCGAGTCATGTACTCATGGAGCTCAAGGAAACGTGTTCGGGCCGGTCAGGTTGGGTCTGGTGATCGGGTATTTTCATGTGAGGATGCCCAAGGAAACACATTCGTATAGGTCAGGTCAAGTCATGTGATGGATCCTAATTAGCTGGAAAAAAGTTCAGATTAGGTCAAGTCGGTTCGTGTTTTATTGTAATTAAGGGCACCCAAGGAAACACATTTGGGCAGTTCGGGTCGGGTCAGGTCGGGTCAGGTCATGCCCTGTGAGGTTGCCTAAGGAAACATGTTTGGGCGGGTCGAGTTGGGTCTGGTCAAGTCATGTCATGTGAGGCCGCCCAAAGAAATGTGTTTGGGTGGGTCGAGTCAGGTCAAGTTGGGTCGTATGAGGATGGTCGTATAAAAAATTCTAAGTTGTGAATGCCCATGTTGCTTGTGCACATTTGTGCAATCCCTTTTCTGTTTCCTCCCTTGTGTGCCCTTTGTTCGGGCGGGTCAGGTCGTGCTATGTGAGGGGCATGCCATAGGAAACTTGCTCATGTGAAATCATGTGACGTAGGTCATATATAAAATGCTAAGCTGTGATCGCCCATGTACCTTGTGTACGTTCATGCGACCCATTTCTTGTTTTCTCCCTTGTGCCTTCGATGTTCAGGCGGGTCTGGTCGGGTTGGGTCATGTGATGTCGCCAAAGGAAATGCATTCAGGTCGGGTCGGGTCAGGTCATGTTGTACTGTGAGGGCGCCCAAGGAAACATGTTCGAGAGGGTTAGGTCAGGTTGGGTCCTGTGAGGGCACCCAAGGAACATGTCCGACCGGATCGGGTCATGTCAGGCCATGTCATGAGGGCACCCACGGAAATTACACGTTTGGGTGGGTCGGGTCGAGTCGTGTACTAATGCTGCCCAGGGAAACACGTTCGAGTCGGGTCAGGTCGGGTTGTGCCATATTGTGAGGGCATCCAAGGAAACATGCTCAGGCAGGTCGGGTCGAGTCGGGTCTGGTTAGGTCATGTCGTGTCATGAGGCCACCCAAGGAAACACGTTCGAGCGGGTCAGGTTGGGTTGGGTTGGGTCGTGTGAGGGTGGTCGTATAAAAAATGCTAAATTTTGATCGCCTTAAAATCCAATGCCTCCTCATAAAATCCTCTCCTCGTATAATCGACCACCATTACAGATGGTTACACCAGATTTGGTTTAGATATTTAGCAGGTAGGTAGGGTGCCCCTATCTGCCATCTCCATATAGAGTAATTTGGTCACATATTCTTTCTTTTATGATACTGGTTCCTCTCTCTTAAGTCCTGTCTCTTAATAAATAAAGAAGACATGGAAACAAGCAATAATACTTACAAAATTTTTACATTGAGACACAAATAATAAGAAACTAATGTGCAAAAATAGAGACCAATGAAGCTATCATCTTAACCCCTAACCCCTTAAACACTAATTCTCAACCCATAACCCATCTAACCCCCTAAACCTCTAAACCCCTAACCCATGTAACCCCTAAACCATAAACCTCTAAACCCTTAACCCCTAACCCCTAAACCCTTAACCCCTAACCCATTTAACCCCCTAAACCCTAAACTTATAAACCCTTAACCCCTAACCCCTTAAACCCTAAACCATTAAACCCTTAACCCTAAACCCTTAAACCCTAATTCCTGACCCCCTAAGCCATAAACCTTTAAACCCCTATCCCCTTAACCCCTTAACCCCTAAACCCTAGCTAAAATCCTTAACTGCTAAATCCCCTAAGCCCCTAAACCTCTAAATGCCTAACCCATTTAACCCCCTAAACCCTAAACCTCCAACCCTTGACCCCTAACCCCTTAAACACTAATTCCCAACCCCCAACCCATTTAACCCCCTAAGCCCCTAAAACCCTAACCCATTTAATCCCCTAAACCCTAGCCCCCAACCCCTAACCCCTAATCCCCTAACCCCTAACCCCCAATCCCCTGAGCGCTCCAAATTCCAATTAGCTTTGAAGAAGTAATTGTTTTCTTACTTCTGTCTAATTCACTATATACTCAGATCATGAATGTGAGAAGGTTGTTTGCATATTATATTATTATTGTATCAACAGTGTAATAATTTCTCTATAGATATATCTTTCTAGTAAAAAAACTCATCTTCAGAAATACTTTCTTGTAATTTTCAAAATTGACTGTTTCATTGAGCACAACATGCAACTTATCTAATACTTTATTGAAGCTAAGAGCTCCATATTTGGGGCAAGCTGCTTTTCGGGTGCTAACTCCACTATGTGTGGGGTTAATTAACCCTATTCCTGCAATGTTTACTATTTTCATATCGTATTGTGTGGGGGTAGATAACTCATAGCCATATCAAATAAGCCCCATTCACTTACGAAGGTTCCCAAAACTCTGCCCCCAATTTGGTTGATCTTATTGATCAGCTTGAAAATTTTGAATTTTCATTGATGATTGATTTTCCTCTCGATCGAATGCAAAAGGAAGATGAATTTCATATTTTTCCTCCATAATTTCCACATTCGACATCTATTGTAGCTATTCATATATGCTCATCTGGAATCACCACAAGTTGTATTTTTTTTTTTGCAATGGATTCTTGATGTTGATCTCGACGAGATTTCTCCTCCTCAAAAAACATATCCTGGTTGTAAGCATGGTTGTGGTATGTTGATGTTCAAACGAAAACTACAACTTGTATCCCTTGATCTGCTAGGGACCACTTACTTTGATATTAACGGTGGTGTATTCATACTCCTTCTGAATAACCAATAAAGGGTCAAGGAAATTGACCAATATGTTGTCAAGTTTTATCTTATCCATCTCTGGGGCAAGATTCTTTTCGGCTAACTCCACTACTTTTGATCTAAATTTTTCCAATTTCTTCCTTCTCTCATATGATACCTAAACCTTTGCCTTTCTCTTCCCTTCTAATTCCATAATAGTGTCATAGTGATGCCAGCCAACTTCTTTGGAAAGCCTTCCTAGCTAGCAGACAATACTTGTGACCTGGCTGAAGTCTCAACATTTTCAGAGCGTCTGGAATGACCATTCTCTTCTTTCGGTCATATGGTGTGGGAAAACCTTCAAAAGCCCTTCGGGCGGCCCATTTTTCGTATGCTCCCTTGTGGCATCGTTCGTTCGGGCGCGTCGTGTCGCGCCGTGTGAGGTCGTCTGACCGGGCATGTTCGAATCATGCCATTTCGTTCAAGCGCACCTGTATCCATTTTGCTAAGTTATGACAGCCTAGGTGCCTTGTGCACGTTCGGGCGGCCTGTTTGCCATTTTCTCCCTTGTGGCATTGTTCGGTCGGGCACGCCATGTCACGCCATGCAAGGTTGCTCGACTGGGCGCGTTCGGGTCAGGTCGTTTCGTTCGAGGGCACCCATATTAGTTTTGCTAAGTTGTGACTACCCGGGTGCCTTGTGCACATGCGGGTGGCTTGTTTTCTATTTTCTCCCTTGTGGCATCATTTTCTCGGGCACACCGTGTCGTCCCGTGAGAGGTCGCCCGACCAGGCGCGTTCAGTTCGGGTCATTTTGTTCAAGGGCGCTTGTATCAGTTTTTCTAAGTTGTGACTGCCTCGGTGCCTTGTGCACATTTGGGTGGCCTATTTTTTGTTTTCTCCCTTGTGGCATCGTTCAGTCGGGCGTGTCGTATCGCGCCATGCGAGGTTGCCCGACCGGGCACATTCGGGTCGGGTCATTTTTTTCGAGGGCGTCTGTATCAGTTTTTCTAAGTTGTGACTGCCCAAGTGCCTTGTGCACTTTCAGGTGGCCCATTTTCCATTTTCTCCCTTGTGGCATCGTTCGATCGGGCACACCATGTGAGGTCGCCCGACCGGGTGCGTTCGGGTCGGGCCATTTTGTTCGAGGGAGCTCGTATCGGTTTTGCTAAGTTGTGACTGCCACGGTGCCTTATGCACGTTTGGGTGACCCATTTTTCATTTTGTCCCTTATGGCATTCTTCGGTCGGGCGCACTGTGTTGTGCCATGTGAGGTTGCCTGACCATGCACGTTCGGGTTGTGCCATTTCGTTTGAGGGCTCTTGTATCAGTTTTGGTAATTTGTGACTGCTCGGGTGCCTTGTGTACGTTTGTGCGGCCCGTTTGCTATTTTTGCCCTTATGGCATCATTCGATCGGGCACGCTATGTGAGGTTGCCCGACTTGGCCTGTTCGGGTCGGGCTGTTTTGTTCAAGGGCGCCCGTATCAGTTTTGCTATGTTGTGACCGCCCGGGTGCCTTGTGCACGTTCGGGTGACCCATTTTGTGTTTTCTGCCCTACGACATCGTTTGCAGTGTCACACTATGTGATGTTGCCCAACCAAGGGTGTTCGGGCCTGGCCGTTTCGTTCGAGGGCACCCGTATCATTTTTGCTAAGTTGTGACCGCCCGGGTGCCTTGTGCACGTTCGAGCAACCCGTTTGTCATTTTCTCCCTTGTGGCATCATTCGTTTGGGCGCGCCATGTGAGGTTGCCTGACCAGGCACGTTCATGTTTGGTTGTTTCATTCGAGGTTCCCCGTATCAGTTTTGCTAAGTTGTGATTGCCCGGGTGCCTTGTGCACATTCGGGTGGCCCATTTTCCGTTTTCTCCCTTGTGGCATCATTCGGTCAGGTGCGTTGTGTTTTTCCATGTGAGGTCACTTGACTAGGCACGTTTGGGTCAGGTCGTTTTGTTCGAGGGCACCCGTATCAATTTTTCTAAGTTGTGACCACCCGGGTGCCTTGTGCATGTTCTAGCAGCCCGTTTTCCGCTTGCTCCCCTGTGGCATCGTTCGCCTGATTATCCTTACTAAACCAAAAATTTCATTGAAAATAATCATTCATACCATAACATTACTACTTCCCTTTTAACCACATAAAAATTATTTTTAAGTTACCATAATTCATCTTTAATATCACACAATTAGATTAAAAAATCAACCAAAATCCCTAGTTTATCAAATTAATATTCAACAATATTATATAATTAGTAATTTAAATAAATTTCTTAGATCTAATCTCATTAATAATTATTTATAATCAACAATACCACTTATTTACCCAAACCCCTTATCAACCCCAAGAAAATTCTCACACATTTTATTTAATGGAATTTGAGTGGCCTTAAAAAAACAAACGTATTTCATTTCAAAATGTCAAAAAATTTCAAATATCAAAATTTTTAATTTCCCTCCGGTTGCATGGTTTGTCCGGGGAAGGAGGGATGATGTGGAAAATCCCGTTTGGAGAGGCAGTTCAGGGTTAAAACAAAGTCGCTCTATATTTTCAAATAAGTGGAAGTTGCAAAAGGGTTTGTGAGACATCTTTGATATTAGGGTTTTGTTATTGTTTTGGTTTGGTTTCTATGGGTTTTGTTGAATTTTCTTGTAGGTTCTGAAGTCTAAGGCATCACACGCAACATCATCACATCTATAGGCATCACACCTATATCTTTGGCACTTTAATTATAATAGTCACATCATATCCATAATCTTGGAGACTAGCATTATCTTTGTGAGGAAATATGTATGTAATAAAAATACTGGAAGGTTGACCTGAAGCCATATGTCCTACATCAAAAACACAATAAGTGATCTTCAGATTCATTGATTGCATCCTAGAGGAGTTACACGCATATCTATTGAAATAGGAAGCAACCTAATGATGCTTTTCTTACCTTAATCACTGAGCAATATTCTGCAACAATTCTTGATGTATTGAGCGATGACAGAGGGGAAGTTCAGATCTTATCCAAATCTGAGTTGGGTCGATAGAAAAAATGCGAGATATCCTTCACATTCAGGGGGGCCAATGTGGTAACTAGATCAGCTCCAAGTTCTGGGAAGTGGTCTGTGAAGAACACGGGAACAATCCTACTTGGACATATCAAGGCACTTCAGATCTACAAGTTGAAAGGGTTAAAGTTTACTACAATGAGGCAAGTTGTGGGATATTTTTGCTCCGAGCCACACTCATGGATCTGGAGCCTAGCATCATGGACACTGTGAGGACCAGGCCTTATGGATAGGTCTGATCAAACTTGATAAATTCGTTTTTAGCCAATCCATGGTTGGAAACAACTGGGCCAAGGGGAATTACATGGAAGGATCCGAGCTCATTAATTCTATGCTTGATGTCGTTAGGAAGGAGGTTGAGAACTGTCATTTCCTGCAAGGTATGTGTCTTTTTCAGATTTGAATCCTTGACCTTGTGTTTTTGAAATGTAGGATTTCATTTGATAAAATCATGTGGGTTTTTGTTGCGTATAGGGTTTCAAGTGTGTTACTCTTTGGGAGGAGGTACTCGCTCTAGAATGGGAACCCTCTTGATCTCCAAGATTAGGGAGGAATACCCTGATAGAATGATGCTCACATTCTCTGTTTTCCCATCTCCTGAGGTGTCAAACATAGTGGTGGAGCCTTACAATGCCACACTTTCTATTCATCAGCTGGTAGAAAATGAAAACGAATGTATGGTGCTTGACAATGAGGCTCTCTATGATATTTTCTTCAGGACTCTTAAGCTCACCACACCTAGCTGTAAGTACTCTTTGTTTTGGGATCTTAGCAAGTTTGGTTTTTTTATGGAATTTATTAATTTTTAATGACATTGAAGTTACCAGGGAGGTGTTTTAAATCTATTTATATGCTTGTAAATATGATTACCAGTTTAAAAAATTGTCAGTTTGTTCGGGTTCACTTAGGAGATTTCTTTTTTAGTTTTGATTTTTTGTTCTATCGAATGAAAAATATTCATTTATGTGGTCAAATTTTCAAGATTTTGTTTAATTCTACTCAGTAGGACATTCTATTTTTATACTTGAATGTCCAAGTTTGAAATATCTTGGTCTAATTATAGAAAAATTCCTCATAATTTTCCATAGATATCATTCTTAAGTAGGGATAACATCCAATGGTTTATCACTTTGAAGACCTGTTGCATGCCAAGCTAGGTTATGCTACCTATGATAAGGAATTTTTTTCATAGTTTAAACAATTAAACATTGGTGGCACTTCTTCCTCAGAAAAGGAAAATATTCTATGTACAAACCATCAACCATTGAAATTTTGTAATTCTTCAATTCAAACACATATCCATGTAGAATAGGCATAATGTCTACAATAATTACATCATTATCTAATAACAGAATGAATCCACATACAAGATAATAGAGTCTATACCATCTCAGCCATCCCCGTAGGGATACTTGTTAGAAGATTAATCATTAGACATCATATGCAGTAATTATGATGACTAAAAATTAGTTTATCCTACTTATCCACATTTTGTACTCATTTTGCAGAATTTACCTTTCCTGAATTATACTCTTCAATAAATTATTATACAAATTGAATTATTCATGTGTGTTATTTGGTGCTAAATAAACTACTCAAAGAATCTCATTTCTTCTCCTTGGAAGGAACCTTTCAATCGATGAGGCTCTTCAATTCCTTCTGAAACATATTGTCGAATCATGCTAAAGAATATTAATGATTATATATATCAGTTCTCTCATTGTAGCTTGTCTATGCCTCCCAATCAAAAACTTGGCATATGTTAGCATCTACCAGTGCCTTCTTAACCATCAGAATCTAGTGAAATGAATTTCATTGCTGGAAAGTCTACGAATCAACATAATCATGATTACATCTTCATAATAGTGTGTTGTTTTTTCCAACATGGTTTGTCGATTCCCTACAACAATAACAATGATGCACCAAAATCTGCAATACTAATCTTCCAACAAATTTGGATACACTTCAAGTTGCTTCTCTCCCTATGTTTTTTAGTCTTATACTGACAACCATACTGAGATTATTAATAAGAAAATTGTGCACAGCTTATCATTAAATCATCAATCCAACAAACATTGGGACAAATACCTCCATGTCAAAGTTTTGTTAGAACACCACATGTTTTCATTAATCATTCAACTACTGGTTTGTTTTAGAAGTTTCAACCCCTTGCGTCACATTAGCTTTTAGTTTCCCTCTTTTCCTCTTGCACATCACATGAGCAGATAGATTAGGACAAATACAATGAATTCATAGATCTCTTGTTGCAAGGTTTAGCTCAGATTTCTTGAGCATGTTTTTTGGTATCAAGCCCCTCTAACTGTTTAGTATACGACACATTTGTGTTATTTCAAGTTGAATTCACCACTTCATGCTCTTATTACACCTATTTCAAGGCATGCTATATTGCATTTGATTTTCATTTACTACTATTTTTTTGGGCATTGACCAAAAATTTTTCCCAATTCCCCTGACGGTTACATTAGGCATCAATTTTTTATTTTATTTTTTCCCAATATTTAAATGCATTTATCTCTCATGCCATTGGTTGATCAGCTGGGGGTCTTATTTTGGAGCCAGCAACGACCATCTTGGGACAAAATAAAATTACATATTTCCAACCTCCTCTTCGAGAAGATGTATTATATCAAAACAAGGACCACCAAAAATAGGTATACTTCAATACATCTACTCTGTAGAAAAGCTAGCGTGTCTTTCTAGGTTGATTGGATCTTACAATACAAATTTAAGCATTGGCTTCCCTATTTATTACAGAAATCAAGGAAAAATTCATGTTAAGCAAGGATTATATGGTAAGGACATTAAATTCCCTTCATGAATTTTGTTGTATATCTCAAGTGTATAATTTAGCAGTTTCTCTTGTAGTGGTTTTTCCCTAGTGAGATGCTATGGTAGACATTGACATCTAGTGTGTTTGTAACTCCTATATCTATATGGAACATTAGATTTGTAACTTGATTAGAGATACTTGACATCATATTTTAGTGTCATTCTTCTAAGAGAGGTCTTCACCCTTAAGGTCTTTCTATTCTTTCGAGCAAGTGCAAATTTTTGTTTCGAGTGTGCATAGAAACTTAAAGTTAATGAAAATATCATCTTGTGTTTTTTGAACAAGTTTTTCACCTTTAATTTTTACAATCTATATCTTCGGTTTGCTCATCTTGCTTCATATTTTCCTTTATCACTTAGTAAACATTGTAGAAAAAATATTCGTTGTAATTTTCACACTAAGCTTCCTAGGAGATTTTCTTGTCTAATTCTCAGCCAAATATGGAGATATTTTTAATATATCTAAACTTTTCATTTATTGCTAAGAAAAGAATTTGGCATTCTACTAGATGCATCATCAATGTATTTTACAAAGAACCTTGCACCAACATGCCATATAGTTGGCAGTGGCTCACACATGTTTCTGTCTATATGAATCAATTCAAGAAGTCCTTTAAAAGGGATTGTGGTATCTTTAAGGAATTGTCCTAATGATGCTTACCTTTAAAAGGGATTTTGGTATCTTTAAGGAATCGTCCTAATGATGTTTGCCATAAACGTAATTTATAGACGACTAAAAAATTTATGATGAATCCACATCCCACCCATAACCAAGTTTTCCTCATCTCTACTAATTTATACATATATGGCCCAATCTACAGTGTCACAACTCCACACTTGCAATACCTGTCTACTAAAGCTGTGTAAACTACTGTACAAAATTTTATACCATGATCCTAGAGATTGCACTTTCTCCAATCTGGGAAAAAATTCTTTCTTTGTCCCTTGATAAGTTGTAAACAAGCAAACACGTGAAACTTGGATGTGGACAACAAGACTTAACAAGGTGATGGTTCCCTTTGGAATGCTCCTCATAAATCAAGGGAATTATTGCATTGTAGGTTCTAACAGACTTGTAATTCTATGTAGATATTAAATTTTTGACATTTGTTACAAATCAACGAAAATAACATGGATAAGTATAATAAGGGATACTTACTAATATCTAAAGCACATAATAGAGGCAACCATCCTAGGAGATCGATTCCAAGACCTCATGCATGAAGCTGAAAGCACTCAACCACTTGACCTAGCCCACCAGGCTTAATTACCTGACATTACTTATATGATCAGGGGTATTTAAATAATATTTTTTTAATATACTCATTAGGAATGCACTCCATGCAGAGATAGGACATGGATTTTAATTTTGGAAATGGATATTTTATTGTCATTTTTGGGGCCTGAACATGGACATTTTGGCTAGATAAATTTTATGATATCTGAAATGTTGAGGAAATCTGCTCAAAATGGCTTTGCAGCCCTGAAATGACAGTTTTGAGAATCTGATATGTCCCTGAAATGTTTCAAGGTTGTATCCCCTAAATGTCAGTATCTGAAACACTGAATGATATTTCAAGCACCTCATGCCGACGTTTATTATAACTTGGGGGCTACACACTAAGTTGCATTTGTTGGGGAGCTGCAAATTAAGAGTTAGTAGGCATGTAGATCTTTTTGGGCATGAAATTTGCACCAAAGCAATAGAGAGCCTTGTTATTGCAAGGTTTGAAAGAACATTTGTGATATTCATTAGTGTTATCTAATAGTTTTCATGGATTTTCTGCATGACTTGTTGATGTTACATTATGTTCTATAGAATTGATGAGAAAAACATTGAATAATATCCTCGATCCTTATTCTTTTGAGTTTTGTTTTTCCTTTGTACATGGTGTTGTTCTGATCATTTTTTCCATATTTGTAATTGGTACCATGCCAGTCAATCACTGAAAATCTAAAATCCACAAAAAATGCATAACAACAATGTCTCCAAATAAATGTTACTGAATTCCCTCTGATTTGAGTTGGATTCTAAAGTTTGACTCTTCTCTGTTTGGAATCCAAGCCGACTTTTTTCTGGGTTGGACTCAACCTCAAGTAATCCCATAAGGACTTGCAAATATGGCTTGGAAATGCAACTCAAACATGAGTTAGATTGATTTCGGTGAGCCAAATTTTTGAGTCTCATGAGTCAGACCCATTCATCTCCCTATTCCACTCGTTGCACAACACCAGTTATCATAAATGGTATGGTGCTTCTCTTCAAATTCATAAATGCATCATTGTGTGTCAAATATTTATATCTCAAATCTATAAATGACTCGAGTCATACCTGATATGCTCGCATGCCATTTCTTAGCAAAATGAAAGATATTTCACTACAAATTAAATTCTTAAAATAAATCATTATGACCCCTCGATGAAACATTTACTGGCATGCCACATGAATGAAAGCTATGTAAAATTCTCCAAGGGCCAAACAATGTGAGCAAAATTGACTACCTGTACAAACGATTGCAGCAAAACTAACTTCAAAACTAGTATAGGGGTTGTAGTTGAACTTCCATTCCTTCAGATGGGCGAAGGCCCCGCTCACCAGGTGGTGATACACTTTGGTGCAAGAGACCTATAGAATCGTCATCTTCATGGTTTCCCATAACCCAGTTTCTTTTGGGTGGAATTCTAATTTTCTTTCCCCTTTTAGACTCCTAGTACTCTAAGTAACCCATAGTCACAGCACCAACTACAAACCACAGAACTAGAGCGCAGCTAAGTCCTCTCACATCCTCAACACCATATCTGTCTCCAATTTGTCTCATTCCACTTATAAGAGCTATAATCCCAATCACAAGTGCACTTCTTCCAGTAGCTACATGGGCATACTCCCACATGATCCTTTTTTAGGAAGGATGCTCCCCTACAAAAATTTTCTTGGGGCACAAGTAATCATTGACTGGCTGCCAACATGCAAAAAATATAGTTGTCACACAAAAATTCACATGCAGAGATTCTGTTTGAAATACTTTTAGTTCAGCTGCAGCAAAAATCAATCCAAGTAGCATCACAAATATACCATAATATTGCAAATATACATGGATCTGACACCAGCCATCTCCTTTTATGTGTTTTTAATATCTCGCTTCCAATACTCCTCCAAGAAGCAGAATTCCCCATGCCAGGAACATCATAAATCCATGAACCACTAAAATAGGGAAAAGTGCCTGGTCAGCCTGAGCTGCACCCCTCATCAGATCCACTAGCACTGCTCTGCTACTTGTCTGAGAATGCATATTTATGTTAGTTAAGTGTTCCTTAGACCAAAGGGCACCAGTAGCCCAAACAAATTTCAATGGTGAAGATGGATCTATAACATTCTTGCATTATTGTCCTTTATTGCATCTTGGATCCAACAACCGAGTGAACTCAAACGTTATAATTCCATTCTCAGATTTTCATCTTACATCAAAAATTTTTACTCTAGTAGGATGCACATTTGATGTATTGATCCTTCAACCAAGCAAAGTTTCATTTTTTTTTCCTTTTTTTTTTTTAAATAGTCATCGATCTTCCAACACTTCTTTATAAGTGTTGGCTTTGCGACACTTAAGAGGCGTCGGTATTGCTACACTTATAAAACATTGGTATTGCGACACTTACAAAACGTCGGTGTTGTGACACTTATAAAACATTGGTATTGTGACACTTATAAAACTTCGGTATTGCGACACTTATAAAACATCGATATTGTGACACTTATAAAACGTCTGTATTGTGACACGTATAAAACATCGGTATTGCGACACTTATAAAACGTTGGTATTACGACACTTATAAAACACTGGAATAGCGACACTTTGGATAAAGTCGGAAGACTGACGGCAGTCTACAAACATTGAAACAAGTGTCACTCTTTCGACGCTTTATTGAAGTGTCAGAATTGCAACTCTAAGGCTAACCACATTTTTTCCGGCATCAAACTGTTGCTCTTGCGACGACTATGTGTCGGAATAGCGATGAAGTAGCTGGTGGAAATTGGGCCAAATTTACTAGTGTGAGGATGAGGATGGTGGAGATGGAGGTGTCTTTCCTCAACTTTATTTCAAAATCTTATCTTCATGCTTCTTATGATTTGAATTTCCTTCTCCATGTAGAGGCTTAGAACCTTCTCCTGCTTTCTACAGTGAATGCATCAAACCTGATTTTAACCATTCTCTTAATGTCATTGAAGTCTCTCTTGATATCCTCCTCTTCTGAATGTCCTTGAGTCTCTCCAACACCTAAAATAATGGCTAAGGATTCAAGCTAAACCTCTTATCCGTGTACCTTTTCAATCAACTAAGCTTCTTGTGCAATTTGTACCTCTTCAATCTCAACTTTTGGAGATAGAACTTGAGGTGCTTCAAGTGCAGCTATGAGTAGAAATTTGGGTGAAGTTTTTTCTTTCTCAACTGTCCTTCTTCTAGTTCTAACGTCAAGAGTAACAACCAATAGCTTCCCTTCTCCTCTCTACAACTTCAACCTTGTAAGCATCACAAAATTGCAACTATTAAAGCCCTTCTTACAGAATATCAAGAAAATCAAGAAAATAACCTTTGCTCTGATATCAACTTGATATAAATTTTATTGTTATTTATTGTTGTTCTAATATCAATTTTATATTTAATATCAAAGTGCTTATGTTTTCTTCTTGTACAAGGGTTTATAGGTGTGCTTATGATTGATAAACAAACAAAATTGATGATATTAAGATGATTTCATGAACATAAAAGAATGGAAACTGAATGATTCACAAAAACATATAAACACAAAAAAAACATAGAGAATTGGTTCACAGAGACACAGTTTTGATGAAGGAGTTCACCCCTCCTAGGCCACATCTCCTTAGTCCATCTTTCATGGCATGGCCCTTTGTATTAGCCTCAATTGTGAAAAAATGTTGTTTATAGTCTCCTATTGCCTCTGCAACCTACTCCAATGGCTCCAAAACATCCAAATATCCCAATCATAACTCTTCATGCACCAAAATGGGTCGAAAATTTCCTCAGTTATGGAAAAAACCAATTTCCCTACAATTTCTCCACTAATTTTGGAAATTGACCAGCCAACTCCATTAAATTTGGAGCTCCACTGCATTTGGAAAACTCCGAAAACTCCACAGCCAACCTAAATGTTAATTAAATTAATGATAAGCATGCTTTAATGGTGATTAATGTTGTGTTTATCTCTAATCATGTTGTAAGCCCCCAACCCTCCGACATGGTCATGAGTTAAGGTTTCATGGTGAGGGGGCTTACCCCCTCCTCCACCCAATAGTGGATAGCATATAAATTTAAATATAGGTGTGCACACATAGTAATTAATACTTGATGCGTGGTATGTTGGTTTGTGTGGGTGCTAGCATGGGGGTGGTCACGAGGTCAACCCCGAGCTCCGCCCCTCCTTGGTGATAATAATTTTTCCATATGAACATTTTAATTGGACCTTGGTTAAAAAGTATATGCGCCCACTCTTGAGTTTGGTTTATGAAATAATGTGCTCCATACAATCTCCATGGGGGAGGGAATGTGGAAGCCCTTGGCTACTCCATGTGTCCCTTCTACATTGGCTCTCCAATATCCACCTAAATATAAAAAGTAATAATGCACCCATATATAAAAATTTCAACCTTAATATAAGAAGAAAAAATTCAATTCCCAAGAAAAAATGGAGAATCTGACTGTGACACTTGTCATAGTGTTATTGGCTGAAAATTGGAGAATATTCCCTAGATATTCCTGAGATGCTGACTAGACTTCCAAGTCATCAGTCTATCATTGTCCTGCACATTTTTTACATGTTTTGGAAAATAGACAGTAGGTCATAATATACTCATACGAATTCGTATTTTGACGAAACGAAATGCGTTGGAATCCTGGAGATGAGCTCTATCTGATCACTCTAGTTTGGATAAATTCTGTGTACTTTCATTTTTTAGATAAATAATGAGCCTCTAATCATGGGATGAAGAGGTTCTTGGTCTTATGAGGAATCACGTTATGCAATCAGCTCACAAAATAGAAGAAAATATAGATTAACAACTTATAATTCAACCTCTTTGAGGGGGAAACCTCCTTTACATTACATAAATGAACAATTATTGGATGATACAAATGAAAAAGTCTATTTTCTATATATATGAGTCTAGGGGTTCACATTATAGCAATATGGGGACGACATGGTCACAAAAATAACAATAATGCAGCTACACCTATGGGGAATAATAATAAAAATATGGGGATTACATGGGCACAACAATAACAATATTGGGGCTACACTAACAATAATAATAAGGGGAAACACTAGTATTATGGGGAAATAACATGCCCCTCTCGTTCGAACAAGTGTTTTCCTCAACGCTTGAGTAGTTATGTATGATTTTCTATACAATTCGCATCTTGTCATGTCGAATCTTAAGCAGGTAAGTTATTCCACTTGATCAGATACTCTTAAATTGATCAATTTTGTAGCTGTCAAGTTCATGTTTCCATGACTTCTTCAGGTTCTAATATTATTTTTACTTCCTCATCAATTTCTGGCAATATTGTTTGAACTAGGAGCTTATTACCTATAACCTTATTTAAGCATGAAACACGGAAAATTGGCTGCACTCGGGAAGATGTAGGAAGCTCAAATTTGTATGCCATAGTACCAATATTTTACAACACCTTGTAAGGACCATAATACTTTGGTGATAATTTATTATCCTTCTTAGCTTACTTGAGGTACATTTTTTTGTATGGTTGTAGCTATAAAAATACCAATTCACCTACATAAAAACTTAATTCGTTGCAATGTTGATCTGCCTATTGTTTCATTCGATTTTGTGCCAAAGTGAGGTTATCCTTTAAGAGTTAGTTAACTTGTCTTTGATGCTCAATGTGATATTCCACTTTTTCAACCTTATAATTTTATCTTAAAGATGATTTTATGGATGGTGGATGATATCCATAAAGTTCCATAAATGGGGTCAATTTTGCTGCAGTATTGAAGGAAGTGTTATACCACCATTTAGCCAGAGGTAACCACTTAACCCATTGTGTCTATTTATCAGATGCAAAGCAACGAAGATATCCTTCCAAAAAAAAAATTACTGTCTTTTTTTTCCCATCGGATTGAGGATGATATGATGCTCTATGAGCTAATTGAATACACAAACAAGAAAATAATTCTGTCCAAAAAATTCCTGTAAAAATGGGATCTGTGTCGGTTACAATATTCTTTGGGTTTCCATGTATTTTTTGAATTGTTTCCATAAATGCAGTAGCAACTGTACTATCTTTAAATGGATGATATAATGCAAAAAAGTGTGCATACTTGGTGAGTTTATCAACTACCACCATGATGACATTATTTCCTTTAGAATTGGGTAAACATATGATAAAATCCATTGAAACCTCCTCCCAATGTTGAATTGGAAATAAACGTTGTAACTTATTGGGGGTCTTAATTGTCTTAACATTACTTTGTTGGAAAACCAAAAATTCCAGCACAAAATTTTGAATACCAGAGTTAAGGCCATCCCAAAAAAATTCCTTCTTGACCCTGTGGTAAGTTTTTAAAAATCTTGAGTGTCCTCCTATGGGAGAGGTGTGCAATTCTAAAATAATATTTTGTTTTAGTTGGGATTTCATATAAATATATAAGTGATCTTTGTACCCTAATGAATCATTTCTCTAGCTAAATGTTTCAAACGTATTGGTATCTTGCTGCAAATTTTGAATCAATGTCAACACCTCTTCATCATTTTTCCATTCATCCCTTGCATCGGTTATCCACTCAGGTTGGATAATAGAAATGGCACAAAGCAATGCTTCCACATCCTCATAATTTCCTGACAGTGCATATGCAACAACATTTTTATTCCATTTTTTGTAGATGATTTCAAGTAATAACCCAACATCCTTGTGATCCATTCTTTTTCCTCTTCTAATGATAATATTTGTTCCAAAAAATATTTAATAATATCATGATTTATTTTTACCTTGAACTGTCTTCCCATTAGGTAAGTTTTCCATTGCTTTAGCACATATAGTATTCGTAGAATTTCCTTCTCATAAATAGGTTTTTGTAAATACTTTCCTTTGATTGGACGAATTTAAAAATCAATGGGTCTTCCTTCTTTCATTAAAACCACACCAATTCCATTTCATGAGGCATCACATTCCACAAAAACATTTTTTGTGAAGTCTGGCATAGCTAAGGTTGGTGCTTGGCACATTTCCTCGTTAGATGTTCAAAGGCCTTAGATGCTTTCGGAGTCCAAGAAAATGCATACTTCTTCATAGATGATGTCAGAGGTGCAAATATTCTCCCATAATTCTTAAAAAACTTGTGGTAATGTCCTGTTAACCCCAGAAATCCTCGAAGATTCTTTGTGGTTGTGGGTATCTTCCACTCATTAATGGATTTAATTTTTTTAGGGTCTACCTTAAGAACCTCATGAGATACAATATGACCCACATATTCCACCTCTTGTACTCCAAAGAAAAATTTAGAGGTGTTTTCATATAATTGTTTCTCCTGCAATAGTTTGAGCACCCTGTCAACATGTTGAACTTGATCCTTCCAAGACTTGTTGTATATTAGTATATCATCAAAAAATACTAACACAAATTTTCTAAGTGTTTGAAAATGGAATTGACCAAACCTTGAAATGTGTAAGGTGCATTAGTAAGGCCAAAAGGCATGACCAAAAATTCATAATGACCCTCATGATTTCTGAATGTTGTTTTCAGAATGTTTTTAGTCTTCATTCAAATTTAAATATATCCTGAATGAAGATCCAGCTTGTTGAAGTAAATTGCCCCGTGTGATTAATCCAATAATTCATCAATGACAGGGATGGGAAATTTATCTTTAATAGTGATATTTTTTAGCTCCCTATAATCCCCACACATACGTCATGATCTTTCCTTATAGTGCACTAATACTACTGGACGAAAGAAAGAACTTTGACTAGGTTGAATTATACCAGCATCTAACATTTTTGTAACCATACATTCAATCTCACTATTTTGAGCGTAAGGATATTTGTAAGGGCTAATGTTTGGAGGAACACTTCCTGGAACCAAACGAATATCATGATCATGATACTGAATAGTTGGGAGTCCATTGGGAGTCTCAAACACCTTGAAATGATTGTCCAATATTTTTCAGAGATCTGGAGAAATATATGATTTTGATATTTGAACCTCTAGTGACCATAATTGTGAAATTACGCCTCGTTGTTCTTTCTTTGGAAGATTTTTCATGACATTAGAGTTGATTATCTTTATTGTCATCCCTCTCATACCCCGCAATTAAAATATCTTTCCTTCCTAAAAACATTTAAAGAAAATTCTTGAAAATTAAAATCTATTGTCCCCAAATATTGTAACCATTGTACTCCTAGAACAACATTGGCAGCACCCATTGGAATGGATAACATGGGATTATTCAATACATATTCCTCCAAGGTTAGCTTGATATTATGACACTTTCTAGAGAAATTTATAGTTACTTCATTTGCAGCCATCACTAGACACTCTGGTGTTGGGTATAGGGAGAAAGTCATTTCCTTGGCTACCTTACAATGAATAAAATTATGGGTACTACCCAAATCAATCAGCACTATTACATTTTTCTCCTTGATATGTCATTCAATATTGAGAGTTTGAGGAGTGTTAATTATTTCCAATTCATTACAAGATATGATTGGATTAATTTTTTATTTCTCTAGGGTTGGCTCTTCATGTATATCCTCTTCTTTTCAAGTGTCTTGTTCCATTTCTTCCTCCTCTTCACAATCTATGTAAAACTTATTTCTTCTCAACACGCATATGACCTTTAGTGTATTTTATATCACAATTATAAAAAGACCCTTTTTCTCTTTTTTCTTCCAATTTTTTTGGTGTCAACCTTGTAGGTTGTGGAATTCTAGGAGTAGAAACAATTCCATCTTTATAGTTGTGAGTGGTAGGCTTCCTTGTCACCATAATTGTTCTTTAATTTTTTCTTTCCGACCTGAATGCCTTCTCCAATGAATAAGGTTTCCAAAGGAAAACCTCATGTTTGATTTTATCATTTCAAGTCCCTATGAATACATCAATCATGTTCTCCTCTATAATATCATTTACCCTTATATTCAATTTTTGGTAGTCTTCAATGTGCTACACCGTTGAACTCTTTTATTGGAGATTAATCAATTGGCTAAAGAAGGTGTTTCTCTTTATATCCTCATAATGTGCTATCATTTCCTATTTAAAAATCGACCAAGTCACAATTTTTTTATGACAGAAAATCCATCGATACCATACAAATTTATTGGGTTATAAATATAAATTTTTAATGTGTTCCTTTTGTATATTTTACACATTATGAAGATCAAAATATTTCAGTATCCATGTCACAGGATCATTACCATCAAACTTCCTCATATCGATCTGTGGAATATGGTGCATCTTCAATACAATTTTAGTGTCTATGAAATGACGATTAAAATTTATTTTTTTCTCATCATGAGTTTCCTCTCCTACCTTTTCGCCATTAGGATGTTTTTCTTGTAGAAACTTTGCCAAGCTATCCTTCAATTATTCCATGTCTTTCTTCAAATATTCCATGTTTCCTTTCAATTTTTTTTCTATACCATCGATCTTAGCTTCCATGCCATCCACATTAGCTTCCATTTCTGCTTTTAAACCATCCATATCACCTTTTAGTTCATTTTTGGTTCTTTTACGTGAGAGCGAAATTTGTTGTACTTGATGCTCTAATTTTGAGATATCATGTTGCAATTATTCCTCTTCACATGTCATAGTAGATATTTTTGAGGGCTTAATGTGTGTGGAATTATTTTTTGGAGGAATTTTAGAACTAGATACTGATATCTATACTTCAATATTCCCTTGGAATCACTTCAAACTAATTTTTCAAACAAAATTTGTGCATTTTTTTTTAAAGAATACACACCTTTTTCTTTCTTTTAAGAGATCGATCTTGAAATGGTTATGACTTAGTAATTTGAGATCTCAAGGGTTTGAAATTAAGTCTTGTAGTATCCCTTTGAGTCTTCATTCCAATTCCATAGGTCAGACCTAATTTGGATTCTTCAAGATAAATTTATTCCCAATGTCCCACAATGACCTAATTATGGATTCGTTCAGTAGAGCGAACTTCTACGACATTCCACGTGTTATTTTTTCGACCTTTGACAATTCAATTGATACAGAAGAAACCAAATTTTCTTCAATTTCATAATTTTTTTACATAATTCCAATCAGATACCTAAAATGAGTGTTATGATGTTTTTCGCTCGGTCACATCTTTCAGATGAAATTATGGATCCTGCAAAAACCCTAACTTCCTGTATCATATCTCTGAAAATAAAAAAAACCAAGATATGAAATTTTTACATGAATTTCTTCGAGAATTTTTCTTCTCGTGGTAAAAATCTTAGCTTCTTAACCTATGCAGAAAAAAAATTATAGCGAAAATTCAAAGATTCATTGTTTGTAGCAGCAAAACCCTAGAATCCAAAGCTCTGATACCAGATGCTTTCAAACTAGCTCACAAAATAGAAGAAAGGATATATCAATGACATAGAAAGCAACATCTTCTAGGGGGGAACCTCTGTTACATTACATAAATGAACAATTCTTGCATGATACAAATGAAAAAACCTAGCTTCTGTATATAGGAGTGTTGGGCGGTTTAATTGTCGGAATAAACCTCTCAATATTAATTATCAATATGGGAGTCATAGATGCGAGTTGTACTACGTCTTGGCTCAGGATAAAGGTCAGATTATATATATTCATTTGTAATGATAAAATAGCCACTGGAATGAAACACACATTTGCTGGCAAATAAAAAATATTGAAAAGGAAACCTACATAACCAATTTCATTCACTGTAGACCCCATATTGCAATTAAGCTATAACAAAATACAAATCAATCCTCCACCATATAACATTCTCATATTCGAGTTCTACTTTTTAAATCTCCTATGATAGCTTGAAAAACCTAATCTATTTATTCCTCTCATTAAATTGAAACTAACACTTGAAACTAATCATTCGATAAGCAAAAAGGTCACACATTATTCTAATGACAACTTCACACCTTAGACTACTAGAACTACAAATTCAAGATTTAAATTAACAAAAGATAGTTCTAACTATTGCTAGAAGAAATCCACTTAGCTTCATGTAAAAAAACACTTAAAATATCCTATTAAAAATTGCATTGCAAATAATCTATGATAACCTTCAATTCAAACATTCTAACCTAAATGAAATGGATTAATCAATAAACAAGATCACTCTTCAAAATAAAATCATGTAACTAAATCACACCACATTTGAATTGATCTCTCTACCTGCGCAATCCAATCCTCACTGAGATTTATAAAGAAATTATTATAATTAAAAAATAAGAGAAAATCTAATTAAAAAGAGATCTAATTACTAGGTGAAGTCATGCGTAAACACATCAAATATGCATTTAAATCCTGCAAACATTCAAATATATTAGGTAATGCAAACCTTGTTTTAATATTTTAAATGGGCAATGTTAACATATTCAAATTCAAAGCATCTAAATCTATTCTAATTCCCATCAAAACAGAAATCATTGTGTTCTTATGCTCCCATTACATTCGATTTTAATAAGAGGAATAGAGTATAACTCCATATTGCAACTCAAGCACAGATTATGTAATTTATCAGAGGTTACAATAAATTCTTTAGTCCATTTATTTTCACTATCCAACTATGACCAAAAACTCTTTTAAATTGAACAGTACCTGCTAAAAATTCACACAAAACCAAAAATAGGAAACTTATACTATAAAAATCATGCACAGATTTAATTAACTTATGTTGATTGACGAAGATTAACTCAAGAGGTGGTGGGCCCTACCACGCCTGGAGTAAGCCGAATTAAAGAAATGGAGGAAAGGTTTTAAAAAATAAAAAACTGGAATTAAAAATTAATCAAGCATAATTTCTTCTGCTCACAACAACACTTGAAGGTGATCATGTATTATTAAGACAACATTGAGAAATCGATTGACACAAATCTAGCACACCGATTCTAGTTTACACACAACAATTTCTTTATCTATATTAAATTTATCTACAAACTTGATATCATTTCTACATCTGAGCAATTCAACCTTACATCTGAGAAATGACACTATCTACATCTGAGAAATTCAACCTTTTATTCCTATTGATCACAGCTTGTCTAATTGATGGATTTTGTCCCTAATTTTTCCTTAGTGCATAGCTTCTGCTTTATAGTAGCAACAGTGCTCTAATTCAAAGGTAGATAGTTACAAAGAATACAAATTTAGGATATTTTTTAAATACAATAAATCAAATGAGGAATAGGAATATTCTCTTAAATCTCAAATCCTGGAAATAATTTTATCCTCGTGCCTTGTTGGTAGAGGAAACATACATCCGAAAAGCTTCAATCCAGGATTCCAATTTTTGTTGCAACAAGAAGGCAGGCTACACGTTATTTTTCACCATGCATTCCAGCAGATGAGGACGGCTAGGGATTTATTAAATCCACAAGCTCCCTATCATTGCAAATATGAACCAAAAGTGATGAGCTTGATGCCCTTTTCCTGTCTGTCATTTCTAATTGCCCATCTAGCTTCGCTAATGAAACAGAGGACTAGAAGTGCATAAATGCCCTCACGTTCAATAGTTTGCCTTAAAGCATCAACAAGAGCATCGTAAAATTTATGTGGATAGTTGTCTTGGTTTGGCATGATCATGAAGATATATAATAATCAAAGAGCTTCTAACTTCTAGGCTAATGAGATCGATATTCGGGCACTACAGAAGATATTCACTATATAAGAATCACTGTGAGAGTTCAAGATTGAGAACGAGACTTCTTAGCCTCGGTGACATCCATTCTAAAGAGATGAGTGAGGTCAGAGTGTATGTACAGGAAATTTTCTGCCAAACCTCTCAATGTTACACTTATGCTCCCAATGGTGTCGGAGAATTCCTTTTCATACCATGTTGCAAAGTGACCCAACATTGCAAAGGAAAATCTATGTTGGGGGTTGATTTCTAACTTGGAATGAATGAATAGGAGGATCTCTTGCTTGATCAAATCTATGCGAGTGATAGGTTTACCTTTGGCTGCCACAACTTTCATTTCGACCTCCATTTATTGATCAATTTCTATGCAAAATATGATGTCTTCGAATGAGTGCCAGAGTTTAGGAGATTAGATGACACATAAATGGCTTTATTTTCCCTATCTCCACCTGAATAAGATATCCACCTTCAAAGGCCAAATGGCTCTAGAATTAGTTGATGGGGAAGTGTTTCAATGGTTTTAATGTTTAGTCATACTAGTGATTACCTTTACATACATGATAAGGAACCTTGGATGTGAGAGGCTCAATCTACCTAAAGAAAGCATTCCATATCCATGCATTGCCTCTCACATAGCTGATTGCACCAATATGAGAAATAAAGGTAGCTTTATCCCCAAGTTCTTCAAGGTCATGCTTCAGCCATTTGACTGTAAGCTTGCTCTCTTCCTGGATCCAGAGGAACATTCAGTATGGTAGTAAGACTCCCATATCACCAAAAATAGGTGCAACAATTTCATTTGAATCTTTATCTGAAGATACAAAACTCTGAATAGAACTCTAGCCACCCTCATCACTTCCAACGTTGTATAAAATTTGTATTGTCAACCACGCTCCTTGACTGCACCTACATCCTTATATCCTTATCGTGAAACAAAATTGAGTATTCTTGCAGTCCCGTGAACCTCAGATTGTCAGAAAATCCCACTGTGTTCCTCGAGAATGATGGTTTGATCCTTTAAAATCCATCTTGGATTGACTTCCAGACCAATGCATTAGCACTCCTAGATGCACAATGGAAGGAGTTATTAAAAAGTAGAGGGGTAGAGCTGTTGTTACCAGTAGCAAAAAATGTCATTTTTCATCAATGGGATGAAGGTTGGAAGCATGACTTAATAGTACAAATGTGAATGTAATATCCCCATAAGGGAAGATTCAGCAATACCTACTAGAATAATGCATTTTTCAGAAGTATGTGCACTGAAATGAATTTACAGCTCATGGATCCCTTAGATATGGTGATCCAACATCTAAATCCAAGAGGAGAGAAAAAAAGTCAAACTAGGTGAGGTAAACAGACCTCCTACACCTAGTATGGCTGAAAAACACACAAGAATGGGGTTGCAACAATATGCAACAATACTGCAGGAAAATAATGCAGTTTTCTTAGAAACAACAGGAGACCAATAAGAAGGCTTAGAATTCATATATATGGCAATAAATCAGAACCATAATGAGGCCCTTACAACGTACAACAAGATATAGAAGTCAAGAATAGGAGAAATTCCTCAAAAAGAGGGGCTGCAACACATGTATTGACTAAAAAATGGATTGATAACATTATTTTTAAGAGCTATAGTATTTTTATATTACAATCCAGATCTAGAGAATATATGTGCATGAAGTATTAGATCCATATTAGATATGTACACTAGAAGAGCTGCTTCACAAATTCCCCTTGGGGTTTTGAGCAAAACATGAAACACAAAGAGTAGATCTGAGATCTAAAGTTGCAGATCTGCAGTAATATTCAGAAATTTCTGAAGGGGAATACAATAAAAGCAGATAAAATCTAAATAGAAAATGTATTAGAAGTGCAATCCATGGATCATCATAGTGAAGGGCAGAACCCCAACACAAGAGATCACTCCTCCAAATGTGCGTCAAAACACCCTGCAACTATAGACTTGCAAATAACGCGGTCCAGGAAGGTAAAATGCGCTATAGGCTCTAGCACTGGTTTAGGTTGATGCCAAGATCTGAAAATGCAGCTCCAAAGATCTAATAATCTCTTATCAAGGGTATAGATGGTTTTCCCAGTGAAAAGAGGCACTAGATTTGCCTAGATCTGAGTAGATCTAGCCTCCACTTGCTCCAACTTACAAGGACAACCAAACCCTCAACAAGATTTGCATTGTAGTTGGAATATGAGCTTGGAAAAATGCCTGATAGTGGACAATATCAATAAGAATCCTCCAAGAGCTACTCAATCGAAGAGGTGGGATCCCCGAACAGGAACACCCTAGTGCTAAACAACACTATCATTGGCTAAATAGCAGAGAATGATATATGTCTAAACAAACAATATATTCAGAAATATAACATAATAATGACCTTCTTCTATCATCCTTCTCTTCCTTTTATAAGATGAAAGTCCTGCCAAACCCTAAACCATCTCAATGATTTAGCTCCTTTCACATGTAGAGCCTCCAACTAAAACTGCATTGTGCATCTAGGAGATTCACTGTATTTTGACAGCGATGTTGATTTGGTCCTGGTTGACTTGGTCAAATGGTTCAATCTCTTTCACACCTAAGTGTGCTTATGTAAATAGCCCAGATTTAGCTATGTCCACATGTGGCATTGATTTATTTTGCTGATTAGGAGTTTTATTGATCCTCCTTTACAATTTTATTCATGAAATAGAAAAATGAAACAAAATTGTATATTCCCATTAGCTTGGGCTAATTGGGAATATTACAGTCCTCCCCTCCAAAATGTTGCTTGTCCTCAAGCAACTGATAGGGTGAGTGTTGCAACACTTCTCCTCCTCCATTGGTGACACCATCAAGGATCAAGCTTTATTCACAAGCTAAGTGTGCACCAATCCAAAGCTCCATGAATTTTTCCTCCAAAGTCATCATGAGATGTACATATTCCATCCCACAAGGAGTCAAGAATTCAACTAAAAAAAACATGGCTGAACCAATAGTCTCTCTAAAACATGTAGCATAAGGTACATAGAGAGTTACCATCCCATGTGGTACAAAAAAACTTCCCATCCTCCCTCCATACAATCCCAAAAAATGGACAACTATATCATCAAGGTATGGAAGCAAAATTACATATACGCAAATAGAAATTGGAGCATGAGGAGGTGGGTCATAGTCCCACATATGATACCAGCACAGTGCATCTCCTACCTACATCAGATCAAGGTATGGTAAGTGGTTTCCCCACCACTTACTTGCTGCACATGTCATCTCACCATAGCTAAAAATGTGAGATATGTTTGGTGCCTTTGGGAAGAACCCATCATAAAATAAAATCTCTCTTTGCACAAAAAGGGAGTGGCCAAATTTAGAAATTTTAGTGGCCCAATGTTTCCCATGATATTTAGATGATACATCACTTCTCCTTGGAGTCATGGCCTACATAAACATGCTGAAATAATATGTCAAATCAGAAAATGAAACTTGCATTACATGATCAGATTTTTCACCAACATTGTCTCTCCTACACATGGAATTGTGTATAGATTTTTCTCCTCTTTCAAAAGAAGGAATACATGGCTAAAATGACTCTCGCATAGAGTCCTTTGGCTGCCCCAACTGTACATGGCTCATGCATTCTATAAAATTTCGATGTAGCTCTCCTCCAAAGCCTTCCCATTCAAAGCACCTCATGATAGTGTTGTAGATCTTCATAAAATAGGTAGGGCTGAAACAAAACTCTTTGTAGGCCCTTTGTAGAATTCTCTCCTTGAGCTTGGAGGCTCTAGGAAAGAATTTTTTATCATTATGATATATGATTCCCTCATGGAATACATATCCCTCTTCATGCAGTTGGTCATCAAGCTTCATACAAGTGTGAAGATATTTGGAGTAATCCACAAATAGTTGGGATTTCGATTATAGATCTACACTCCACAACAACGACAAAAATGATGATGAATCAAAAAGAATTTATGTCATGTTGATGATCTTCTCTTTGACATATCCTATGCCAAAGGTACATGTAGGAGGGAAATACCTTCCCTTTTTCTCCTCCAACAGAGCAGAATCATAAATGAAGGTGGGCGAAGATGATGAGAGAAGAAAATCTCCCTCCTTCTTGTGCTTGCCCAAACCCTCCAATGCTATAGTTGTGTATCCTATTGATCCTATCCCTTCGGGATCTGATTTTGGAGCATCAAGTAGTGAGATATCTCTCACCAAAACTGAATCAGGTGGCCTCCTAGGTGGTTTTCCACTAGATAAGAGTGTCCCTTGCAGAAATGTCATCAACATAATAGAAGGGACAGTGAGGTCCTTGCTTCCATTGCATAAATACATTTCTGTTTTTTGGGTGGAAGTGGTGTGTGAGGGATAAGTATGCATGAATTTTATCATTTTAGGTGCACCACTCTTCTTTTCCACCCATTCCATTTTCAAAACCTCCCAATCAGTGGTGACTTTCCCCAATGTAATCAACCATTAAACACCCAAAAGAACATTGGTGTCTGGTATGTCAACTACAAATAAGTGATCCACCAAGGTGTAGGATCCTATGGTGACTTAAAGTTATGGGACATAATGCATGCATTTCATTTTGATATCTCCTAGGACCAAAATAGAGAATCCATCAAAAGTATCAATGGGTATTGCCCTCCTTTTTACAATATGGGCATCAATGAAATTGTGGGTAGCCCCATTTTCAATCAACACAGAAACCCTATGATTCATGATTGAACCTTGAAATCTTAAGGTCAAGTACTTAGGTACTCCCCTCAAGGATGAAAGAGTTCCTCCAATATGATAAAATGCTCCATTTCCATCTCCTGATGGTGTTGGATTTCGTCCAACATTGTCAGCACTGTGACCCCTCCTTGGCTCATCATATTCATCTTCTTCAAGATCTGAGAATACCTATATATAATTTTATTTACCAACATAAAATCTATGTCCAGGTACCCATGGTTCATGGCAAGTGAAGCATAGCTTCCTCTTCCTTAGATCTCTCTAGATTTCATCATCAAGACGCTTCTTGTATGAGCTCTCTTTTGAAGGAAGAACTTTCTCTTCCTTTCCTTTAGAAGAAAAAGAGGGCTTGTTCGAGAAGTTTTCCTTTTGTTTTGGAAAGGAATATTGAAGGTTTCTAGCCCTCTCAATGTCATCATGCAAGGTAGTGGGCTTGGTATATTTAACCAACCCATGCAGAGGTTCATCTAAGCCATCGATGAACATGTACACCCTCCTTGCTGTAGACAAGTCAGGAACCATAACAGATAATCTCAAAAATTCAGAGATATAAGACTCAGTATTACCTGACTACTTCAACTTTCCAAGTCTCATGAAAGGTGCTTCTAGATCCTCTCTGTCAAACCTCTCCACCAGTCTTCTAGTGAACTCAGAATAGGTAGTCACATTGGCACGACCCAATGTAGACAACCCATGGAACCACCAATTGTGTGCCTCACCTTAAAAATGCAGCGCTGAAATCTTGATAGCTTCCATACCAAGGACTTTGTTCAAGTAAAAGTAGATATCTAGTTTTTCTACCCATGATTTTGTAGAGAAAGTGGATGACCCATCAAAATTGGGTAAAAATAATCTGCCCATAGAGTAATGTCGATCATGATTCTGAGTGAATCCACCATCTCTATGCTGACGCCTTAGTCTTCTTCTTTTGTAATTAAGGTGACAAAACTCTTGGGAACTCAAGTGATTCTTGAATCACTGATTCTGAGACTCATATTCTTCAAATTAGTCTTCAAGGGATTCTTTATCATGAGGCACTTCATTTTCCACAACCAAAAAAGTAGGCATGGTAGAGCATTATGGAGCTTGTGGATGGTTCACTGGTTGATCATTCCAGTGGTGAGACATGCCAGAGCCTTCTCTAGGATGAAATCTCCTAGGATATTCCTTAATCCTATTCAATATCATCTCTTTGATCTCTCTAGAAAGATATTTCATGGCTTTCAGAAGGGTTTTTGCAAACTCCTTCCCATCTTCATCACTTCTAGATTCAGGGGATTTTCACTTGTCTTTGTCATCATTGGTGTAATAAAATTTCTTATGTCTTCTTCTCAGGTACATCTTCTCTCTCTCAGTGAGAGGCTCCTCTTCTTCTGAATACATATTGGATCTTTAAGAAATCAAATCACGGGTTGTGCAAATATTATTGCTCTGATACCACTGTAATATCCCCAAAAGGGAAGATTCAATAATAACTACTAGAATAATGCATTTTTTAGAAGTATGTGCATTGCAATGAATTTTCATCTCAGGGATCCCCTACATCTAGAGATATAGCATCTAAATCCAAGAGGAGAGAAAAAAAAAAAAAAACTAGGTGAGGTAAACAGACCTCCCACACCCAGTATAGCTGAAAAACACCCAAGAATGGGGCTGCAGCAACATGCAACAATACTGCACTAAAATAACACAGTTTTTCTGAGAAAAATTAGGGGACCAATAAGAAGGCTAAAAATTCATATATACAACAATAAATCAGATCCATAATGAGGCCCTTACAATGTACACTAGGATACAAAAGTCAAGAATAGAAGAAATTCCTCAAAAAGAGGGGTTGCACCACATGTATTAACTGAAAAATGGCTTGAAAACGTTATTTTTAAGAGTTTCAAAAGCTTTATATTACACTCCATATCTAGAGCAGATATGTGCACAAAATATTATATCCATATCAGATATGTACACTAGAAGAGCTCCTTTACAAATTCCCCTAGGGGTTTTGGGCAAAACATGAAACACAAAGAGTATTTCTAAGATCTAAAGTTGCAGTTCTGTAGTAATATTTAGAAAATTTTGATGGTGAATATAACAGAAGAATATTAGATATGAATAGAACATGGATCAAAAGTACAATCCATGGATCACCATAGTGAAGGGAAAAACCCCAACACCAGAGATCTCTCCTCTAAATGTGTGTCAAAACACCCTGCAACTGTACACTTGAAAATAATGCATTCCTAGAAGGTAAACTATGTTTTAGGCTCTAGCACTAGTTTGGCCTGATGCCAAGATCTGAAAATGCAGCTCCAAAGATATAATACCCTCTTATCAAGGGGATAGATGGCTTTCCCACTAAAAAGAGGCACTATATTGGCCTAGATCTAAGTAGATCTAGCCTCCACTTGCTACAAATTACAAGGACAACCAAACCCTCAACAAGATCTGCGTTGTAGTTGGAAGACGAGCTTAGCCAAATGCCTGATAGTGGACAATATCAACAAGACTCCTCCAATAGCTACTCAGTGGAAGAGGTGGGATTCCTGAACAGGAACACCCTAGTGCTAAACAACACTATCCTTAGCTAAACAATAGAGAATGATATATGTCTAAACAGACAATATATTCAGAAATATAACATAATCACCAACCTTCTTCTGTTGTCCTCCTCTTCCTTTTATAAGATGAAAGTCCTGCCAAACCCTAAACCATCTCAATTATTTAGCTCCTTTCACATGTGAAGCCTCCAACTAAAACTGTGTTGTGCATCTAGGAGATTCACTATATCTAGACAGCGTTGTTGATTTGGTCCTGGTTGACTTGGTCAAATGGTTTAGTCTCTTTCACACCTAAGTGTGCTTATGTAAATAGCCCAGATTTAGCTATGTCCACATGTGGCATTGATTTATTTTGCTGATTATGAGTTTTATTGATCCTCCTTTACAATTTTATTCATGAAAAAAAAAATGAAACAAAATTATATATTCCCATTAGCCTGGGCTAATTGGGAATATTACAGTGAACTCCCTTGCCATCATGAAAACCTATTATTAATGATATTATTACACAAAACACTTATTCAATTTAATTAACAACTATTGTCTCTAAATGCCTCTAATTAACAACATAATGGATAAATAATGATTAAAACACTAGGTACAAGCATGTATTTATTTGATAAAAAACCATAAAAATTTGGAAAATATGCAGCTCAACATCCCCCCACGCTGAACTTATTGCACGTCCTCATGCAAGCCAAAACTATAATATGATGAAATAAGGCAGGGAAAATGTCAGCAATGATTTTAGTAAGTAAGGATGAAGATTCCTAATGTATTGTAATGCATTCATTAGCCTGCAACATCACTATTACAATACCAACTAAACCATGTGAAATTATAAAACAAGATCAGGTAGACATTATGGAGAAAAGAGTGTTCCACATACCTGTTACCGTGTCCCATATTTTTTTTTTGCCCAAAGTCTTATGATAAAAATAAAATTTTGTTGAAAAAGTGGAGTTTAAAAAAGAATAACACAATATTCCTACACCTACTATAACAATCTCGTACCTAGGTCATGCAGCACATATTTAGAGGCAGTTACAATCAATACACATTGATGGCAACCAACACCTTGTGAGTAGTCATCATTAAGTAATTCATCGCTCTCAATACCAGAGAAATTAAAGTGAGTTATGATACCAATCAGCAACCTCTTTATTGAACACTCTAAATTAAATTTTCTTCCAGATTCAAAACTAAATTTCCTCTTAATCTAGTACAATGAATAACCATCCCTAAGGGTACCACGTCATTAAACATTCTTCAATTTTTGAAAGATAGAACTAAAATCATCATGTTCAAATCATCCTAAAACCATTTTCAAATAAAAAGGATGAGTCTTAGGGAAAGAGAAGGATAACCTAGAAAATCATAGTATGCAGTTATCTTTAATACCACGGACATTTCCCTACTGCCCGTAGGTATCCATAACCTCGGCAGGGATGTCTTTTGTCCCATCGAAATGTCTGTGTCCCACTTACTAGGCATGGATTCATAGTTAGGTTATTTGAATTTTTAGATGACGGCCACTGTCCTGGCTTGGTAACCATCTGATGATACTGCCACTCACAAGAAGTAACATGGATGAACATGTCAGCTCATGATGAGACCTCCTATCTTCTATCTTTTCTTTTTTTTCCCTGAAAGCCATTACTCTGGCTTGGTGACGAGAAGCATTAATGTCATGCATGCTAGGTCTCATTATCATGGTAGGTTGGCTCATCATGAGACCTCATATCCTTCCCTAATTTTTTTTAAGCTCTGATTATGATTAACCTTTAAATATTACTTAATATGTGGGGAGACAGATCTACTCCTTAAGAGTACAGGATGGCGTGAAAATTTGTTAATGACTAATCATTACTGGCTAGTTCCTCTGCCCTAAATATTTATTAAAGATATCTGAGACAATGACTGAAATATTCTTTGAGTTAAGAATGCTAGTGTTCTCTTGAATAGCTCATTATGATCTTTACAGGAGTGGTCCACCATAGGGGGGTTTCCAATAGTACCTTATAAGAGGAACTAAAAATATATATCTGAGACGACAACTTATTAGATTGATTAATCATGGTTACTTTTAAAAAATCATGAGGTATTAGAGTGAATTGTACTCAACAAGATTTGTCACAAATGGGTGTGTTAACAACTAATGTGGATCAAAAGTAGTTTTAATATTCATTATTTAAAATTAATAAAAAAACATAATAGCATTATAAGAGCTTTATTTATTTATTCTCCTACCCTACTTTACCCTAAGAGGCAAAAGAATCCTATTTAAGTATAGGAGTACTTCCAATGAAGCCATGTGCATAATAAAATGTTGATGGTACTCACACTTAGTTTTAAATAATATACTTCAATACATACCAAAGCATGAGAAACCATTTACTTCAATTGATATGGTGCCAAGATTTTCTAAATGTTGAGGAAATAATATGGCTTGATGACTGCTTGAAACCAAGATTCAATGGAATCCACATATTTATGATCCTCCAACTGATACAAATCTTCCACAGTTTGATATTTACTCTCCTGGAGGCAGAAAGAATCCGGTGAAAGACAAAAGATAAATCCCTCAAGTTCAGGATCAAATATTTTATTTTCAAATTGACAAGAATGGTTGAGAGAGATTCTAGGGTTTTGAGTTTCAAAATTTTTTTTAGAACATGTTCCAATGAAATATTTATCCTCTGGTGGTCTTCAAATTACAACTTCCTCGGGTGAATGTCCTGCGATAATGGGGGAAGTATCCAAATTCATTCCCTTTACCCACATGGAAGGTGTAACATTATGTTCAAAAGGGGAATCAATGGGAAGAATAGGTGGTTCAAACTGTTGTGCAACCTGATGGTTTGTTAGGGTTTAGGATGTGGTTTGGGCTAGGGTTTTTGTTAATACTTGGGCTAAGGTTTGGATTTGGATTGGGATTAGGCTTTGGACTAGGGTTATGTCTAGGTTTTAAATTATAAGTAGTGTTAGGCCTAGGGTGTGGATTAGGGTTAGTTCTATGATATGTATTAGGGTTAGGTCTAGGGTTAGGGTATGGATTAGGGTTAGGGTAACGTTGCACATGTGGTTGGGACCATGGAGGAGGATAAATTAATGGTGCATTGGAAATAAATTGTGGTTGTTGTTGGTGCTCATACGATTGAATTTTCATGGGAGTTTTCCTAGGGAGAAGGATCAAAACGATTCTTGAGGCCATGGAGATATCTGGCTCGAGGATGAGGGTGAAGGCAAGGACCACTGCAACCATGAAGTAGGATATTCAATAGGAGGAGGATAAAAATTTTTCCATGAAATTCCAGGATTATAAACATGCCGAGGAACCTTATCAGAAAAATAATCATTATTCCAAGGATCAAATGGTGTTGGGTTTTGAGTTATACCCGGCGGTTGATTCAATTCTTTACTTGATTCCTTGAGTACCTTTCGCAATCGTGGCAGTGATGGGAAATTTTCGGTTGCATGACCATCGTCGCAAATTTTGCAAACTTCCAGACTAGTAAGTGGGCACTTTCCAAGGCAGTGTTTCTATCGATAGTTGGCACAAAGGATAAGTAGTGGTTCTTCATCCTTTTCTTGCTCCTGAAAATCATCCAATTTCGAAATAAAAGATTTAATAATATTGAATTTATGTTTAAGAAAAGTATTCAATTCTACTTTTGTTAATTCCTCATTGGATGAGTTGTCTGTCTCTGTAGCAGCATAAAAAATCCTCATTGAATGATTAATCAAAATACCATTTCCTTGTTCTCAACAAGCCAAATGGTACATTATGTCATTACATGTATTAGTATACAAGGGTTCTTACAACACCCAAAAAATGATATAACTTTGAAGATAAATGAATTTTAAAATCTATTTTCTGAAATAAATCTCACCACACCTACATAAAAAAATAAATTTTCATAAAAGGAAGGGAACGACGTGTTGGGGAAAATGTTAAATCAAAGAAATATTTAATCTATTGAATGAAAAGCAATTTGGAAATTAAATGTCTAAAGTCTGCTTCTATAGGAAAGGAAATAAAAGTTCAAGAGATAAGTAAGATGGCCATACTTTGGAGCAACCCCGCAAAAGTGGATGTGTGGCTCTTCACTCACATCTTACCGTACACTCTCCACCCTCTGACATCTCGTAATATCCTTGAAACTCTGTGAGAAAATTTTACCTAAGCCAAAATACAACTCCTTGCCAACGACGCCAAAATTTTGGGAGGTTTAATTGTTGGATTAAACCTCTCAATATTAATTATCATTCCAGGAGTCGTAAACATGAGTTGTACAATGTCTTGGCTCATATTAATGGTCAGAGTATATATATATATTCCTTTGTAATGATAAACTAAGCACTGGAATGAAACACACATTTGTTGGCAAATAAAAAATGTTGAAAAGGAAACCTACTTAACCAATTTCATTTACTGAAGACCCCATACTGCAATTAAGCTATAACAAAATAAAAATCAATCCTCAATCATATCACGTTCTCACACTCAAGTTCTACTTTTTAAATCTCCTATGATAGCTTGAAAAACGTAATATATTTATTCCACTCCTTAACTTGAAACTAACACTTGAAACTAATCTTGAGATAAGAAAAAAGGTCACACATTATTCTAATCACAACTTCACACCTTAGACTACTAGAACTACAAATTCAAGATTTTGAATTAACAAAAGACAGTCCTAACTATTACTAGAAGAAATCCACTTAGCTTCATATAAAACAACACTTACAAGATCCTATTAAAAATTGCATTTTAAATAATCTATGATAACCTTCAATTCAAATATTTTAACCTAAACGAAATGAATTAATTAATAAACAAGCTCACTCTTCAAAATCAGCTCATGTAAATAAATCACACTACATTTGAATTTATCTCTCTACCTGCGCAATCCAATCCTCACCGAGACTTATAAAGAAATGATTATACTTGAAAAATAAGAGAAACTCTAATTAAAAATAGATCTAATTACTAGGTGAAGTCATGCGTAAACAAATCAAATGTGTATTCAAATCCTACAAACATTCAAAGAAATTAGGTAATGCAAACCTTGTTTTAATATTTTAAATGGGCAATGTTAACATAGTCAAATTCAAAGCATCTAAATCTATTCTAATTCCCATCAACTTAGAAATCATTGTGTTCTTATGCTCCCATTACATTCAATTTTAATAAGAGGAATAGAGTATAAATCCATATTGAAACTCAAGAACGGATTATGTAATGGATCAGAGGTTACAATAAATTCTTTAGTCCATTGATTTTCACAATCTAGCTATGACCAAAACCACTTTGAAATTGAACAATACCTGCCAGAAATTCACACAAAACCAGAAATAGGAAACTTATACTATAAAAATCATGCACACCTCTAATTATCTTATGCTAATTGATCAAGCTTAACTACAAAGGTGGTGGGCCCTCCCGTGCCTGGAGTAAGCCAACTTACTGCAATGGAGGAAAGGTTTTAAAACAACAAAAAATAGAATTTCAAATTAATCATACACACTTGCTTCTGGTCACAACATCACTTGAAGGCGATCATGTATTGTTAAGATAACATTGAGAAGTAGATTTACACAAATCAGGCACAACGATTTTGGTTTACACACAGCAATTCCTCTCTCTATATTACATTTCTCTGCAAACCCAATATCGGTTTTGTTATGGCCTAAATCTACCTCAGGCTGAGAAAGGCAGAATCTAGGGTAACATCAAACCACTCTTAACCTGGTAGCTAGCCCTACCAGATCGGGAGAGGGCTATCTCGTTGTCAATCTCAGCAAAAAAATAATCAACGAGGATTGAGATGACTTGATGTGATGACTGATTTTAGGCTAGGTATGTGTGCAAAAAAGTTTAATTGAATTTAAGGATGTTTTGTTGACTCAAAGGGAAAGGCAGATTTTGGGTTTGGGGAATGAGGCTTAGTTTTGCAGAGATCTCAATGGGGCAAGGTAGTCAATTGATTTCACACCTTAAATTGAAAGAAATGGAGAGCTTAGATATGTGAGGAGTTGAAGAGGGCAAGAAAACTTCAGGGATCCTCTTCTAACAGCTGAAAACATAGATAACCAAACAAACCCTAGTTAGAGCACTGCAATTTGAATGGATTCTACCTTTATCCTTGTTTGTTTAAGTTAAGAAGAAATAAGAGAGAAAATGGCATACATAAACACCAGTAAACTTACATTCACAGAGAGAAACACAATATCAAAGCAAGATGCCACATGAATCCCGTAGAGTGCTGCAAACCCAACACAACTCATACCAATCCAAAAACATATACATACTGCAACATGTACATAAAAAAATACCGAAAACTGAAATGTTGCATCGGGCAGCTTATTTATGTACAAATATAACCCACTTTGTCAGAAATCATAGATAGTAATATTAACGTTGCTATCAAATTCAATCAATTTGCTATGTATACAGATGCTAATGAAAAGTTTTTCAACCAGTCACAATGTAATGTTTTATAAAACATACAAACATAACCAGTTCCATATGTAAAAGACACCTTGATTTATCATTTGTAAATCAAAAATTTCATGCGTATTGGCTACAATAGGACTTAAACAGTATTTATGTTGTCGCCTTCAATTTGCTAACAATATGCTTCAACAAGAAACCCACACGAAAATATCCACGGGTAGTTATATTGTTTTCTGCTTGGCGAGGAGAGTTTTCAATAAATCTTTGGGATCTCGAATCATATGATTGGACCGACACGAACACCTAATCTCCTTTCAAATTTTTTTTTAACAACAACTTCAAAGAAAACCAGTTTAGCTTTAGGAGGAACTTCCTTGAGATTCCAAATTGAATCACAACAATGGAAATTACTTCATCAATTTCAATATCCACTAACTGATCTCTAACTTCTTTTAAAACTTCACAAAGCTCAGGGTTTACCTCATACCCTACCATTTTATTTTAGTGCATGAATGGATGAGTGAGCACTGGAATCTATAGATTGAGTTGGAGTTGCTAGGTGAATGTTTTAGACTTCATATGTGTCTGACTGTTGTCCACCATCAGCAATCAGATTTGCAATTTGAATGATCTTTCCCGGAGAAGATCTGTCACCTCTACCCCAGTTTAATGTAATGGGGAAATTTGCAAGTCAAATGTTCAATTTATAAGACTAGACTAAAGATTGACTGAAGAAGCTTTTATATACTTATGCACTCACAAAGCAATGTGCATTTCAAAGGCTACTTGGCTAACTTCAGGCTCCTTCTGTAGTTTATAAAACAAAGAACACTAACAAACAAATAAGATTTTCTTCCCCAGTATGGTCGCCACTATGATCCTGCCTTTCTCAGCCTGAGGCAGATTTAGGCACTAACAGGTTCTACATCTAAGAAAATTTACCTTACATCTGAGAAATTATTCTCTGTACATCAGATAAATTCAACCTTTTATTCCTATCAATCCCAGCTTGTCTAACTGATGGATTCCCTCCTTAATTTTTCCTTAGTGTGTAGCTTTTTATTTATAGCAGCAACTCTACTCTAATTCAATGGTATATAGTTACAAAGAATACAAATTTAGGAGATTGGTTTAATAAAATAAATTAAATGAGGAATAGGAAGATTCTCTTAAATCTTAGCTCTTGGAAATAATTTGATCCTCATGCCTTGCTGGCACAAACAACGCACATCTGGAAAGCTTCAATCGGGGATTATGATTTCTGTTGCAACAAGAAGGCAGGATACACATTATTTGTCACCATGCATTCCAGTGGATGAGGCTGGCTAGGGCTTTATTAAATCCACAAGCTCTCTATCGCTGCAAATATGTATCGAAAGTGATGATCTTGACTTCCTTTTCATGTCCGTCATTTCTGATTGCCCATCCAAATTCGCTAATGCAATAGAGGACCAGAAGTGCATAAATTCCCTCATGTTCAATAGTACACTATAAGGAATCAACAAGAGCATCATAAACTTTATGTGGACAGTTGTCTCAGTTTGGTTTATCATGAAGATATATAATATCCAAATCAAAGAGCTTCTAACTTCCAGGCCAGTGAGCTAGGTATTCAGGCACCATAGAAGATCTTCACTATATAAGAATCACTGTGAGAGTTCAAGACTGAGAATGAGACTTCTTAGCATCAGTGACAACTATTCTAAAGAGATGAGAAAGGTCAGAGTGCATGTACCGGAAATCTGCTGCCAAACCTCTCAATGTTGCACTTATGCTCTCAATGGCGTTGGTGAATTCCTTCTGGCGCCATGTTGTAGAGCGACCCAACATTGAAAAAGAAAATATGTGTTGCGGGTTGATTGCTAACTTGGAATAAACGAAGAGGAGTATCACTTGCTTGATCAAATATATGCGAGCGATAGGTTGACCTTTGGCTACCGCAACTTTCATTTCGGCCTCCATTTGTTGATCAATGTCTATGCAAAATATGATGTCCTCAAATGAGTGCTAGAGTTTAGGAGATTAGATGGCACCAAAATGGATTTGTTTTCCCCATATCCACCTAAATAAGCTATCCACCTTCAAAAGAAAAATGTCGCGGGAATTAGTTGATGGGGAAATGTTTCTATGGTCATAACGGCCAGTCATACTCGTGATTCCCTTTACATACATGATAAGGAATCTTGGATTCGAGAGGCTCAATCTGCGTAAAGGAAGCATTCCATAGCCATGCATTTCCTCTGGCATAGCTGATAGGAAAAATATGATAAATTAACGTAGCTTTATCCCCAAGTTCTTCAAGGTCATGCTTCATCCATTTCACTGTAAGATTTCTCTCTTCCTGGATCGAGAGGAGCTTTCAGTATGGTACTCATACTCCCATATCACCAAAAATAAATGCAACAGTTTCATCTGAATCTTTATCTAAAGATACAAAACTTTGAATAGAACTCCAACCACCCTCATCACTTCCAATGTTGCAGAAAATTTGTATAGCCAACCATGCTCATTGACTGCACCTACATCCTTATATCGTTAGCATGAAATGACATTGAGGATTCTTGTAGTCCCGTGAACCTCAGATAGTTAGAAAATCCCATTTTCTTCCTCCAGAATGATGGTTTGATCCTTTAAAACCCATCTTGGATTGAATCCCATACCAATGCATTAGCACTCCGAAATGCACAATGGAAGGAGTTATTAAAAAGAGGAGGGGAAGAGATGTTGTTCCCAGTAGAAGAAGATATCATTTTCCATCAACAAGATGAAGGTTGGAAGCATGAATTAATAGTACAAATGTGAACTCCCTTGCCATCATGAAAACCTATTATTAATGATATCATTACCCAAAGCACTTATTCAATTTAATTAACAACAAGAATTTATAATTAATAACTATTGTCTCTAAATGCCTCTAATTAACAACATAATGGATAAATAATGATTAAAACACTAGGTACAAGCATGTATTTATTTGATAAAAACCCATAAAATTTTGAAAAAATATGCAGTTCAATAAGGAGTCTAAGTGGTCACAATATAACAATATGGGGACCACCTGGGCACAACAATAAAAATAATTGGGTTACACCTATGGGGAACAATAATAATAATATGGGGACTACATGGGCACAACAATAAAAAAAATGGGGCTAGAGTAATAATAATAAGGGGCTACATTAGTATTATGGGGACCTAACAAATGAAGTGGGAAGATTAACTCTAAGAGACCTATGAGGTTAGTATCATGTGGACATGAATTGATATTATATGCTTTTACTATGCCTATTTTTATGTTATGGATGGGTAATGGTGAGGGGTACATCAATGAAGTGAAATTAGTGTGATCTATGGCATGCTATGATAAGCATGGATAGTGGAAAGACACTAGAAGTAAGATTTCTTGTGGGATCAATGTATGGTTATGGATGTTCAGTGCTACTATTGTGTATATGTTTTGAATGATTAATATTAATTGATTGTAACTATGGTGATATGTACATGTAACATATGTAGTATTGTCTACCTATGATGTTGTATACCTATTGTATATATGGTGTTCTATGTATATTACATATGAAATGCTAGGTATATATGGTGCTATGTACATGTTGGATATGTGGTGATGTGTACATATAATTCAATGTGCATGCTGGATATGCAGTGTCATGTGCATATCGTACTGTGTGCATGTTCAATATGTAGTGTAATGTGCATATGGTTTTGTCTACATGTTGGATATGTGATGTTGTGTAAATATGGTGCTATGTACGCATTGGATATGCAATGCTATGTACATATGGTGTTGTTTGTGTGTTGTACATATGGTACTATGTACATATGATGTTGTTTGCATAATTTTACATATGTTGTTATGTGCAGGTGGTGTTGTGTACATGTCGTGCTTGTAACATTGTGTAAATGTGGTTTCGTGTACATGTCATGCATATAGTGTTGTGTACGCTTGGTATTGTGTACACATTATATAGGTGGTGCAGTGTACATTTGACATTGTGTACACATTGTGCAGGTGATTCCATATACATGTGATGTTTTTTATACGTTGTGCAGGTTGTTGTGTGTACAGGTGATACTGTGTACATTTCATGCGTATGGTACTGGTATATGTGTGGTATTGTGTGCATGTCATACATTGTGTGTTACGGGTATGCGGTACTATGTATGTGCATGGTGTAGTCGTGGAATTGCGACATGTGTATTCTTTGTGTTGTACTATGTGTACATATATGTATTATGTTGTACACCGGATGAATGTGTATGTATTGTGTTGTAGTGTACATTAGGTGTAGGTGTATGTATTGTATTTTGGTGTAGGTGTATGTATTGTGTTGTATTGTACATTGAGTGTAGATGTATGGGTTTTATGTCGGTGTAGGTGAATTTATTGTGTTGTATTGTACACCAGGTGTATGTATATGTGTCGTATTCCAATGTGGGTGTGTGTATTTTATGGTGTCGTATGTCATATGTGGGTGTACGTGTCATGATGTACATTGTGTGTATGTGTACGTGATTGAAGAGAAGCAAAGGAACTGGGTGCGTGATGGGCGTGGAAACTGATTTGGTGTGTGTATATAAAGAACAAAGGTAGAAGTAAGGAGAAATGAAGGATAACTATCAATATTTTATTTTATTTCTATTATGAATGTGATCTACAGCTCTGACTTATGATGATTAAATGTTATTTATGATTATGGTTTATGATGATATAATGTGATTCATGATTCTAATTTATGATGGTTTCATTTTGAGCTAACCAGATGTGACATGTTTATACATGATGAATGACCAAACAGCTAGTTTGACTTGTCGTGACAGAAAGTGAGAAAAATTGCAAGTGTACCTTATTGACGAGATACCAATGAGGTATTATTTGATTTTGTTTCAATTTGTTTTGAGTATAATGTAAATTATGTGCTTGTTAAAGGGAAGCATGTAATTCTCGGTTTTGGATCATTCAAACCAATTGCAGGAATTAGCATCAACAACAAAAGGAATTGAAACATGCAACAATGTGATAGTAAATCACTTCAGGAGCAAGGCCATTATCAAAAACTAATACACAATAGTGTCCATTGATTTCCATGAGCATGATATGAACGGTATAATGGTTTTGAGGTATTTATATGCCTTTTTTGTTTGCTCTTTTGATGTGAGCAAGCATTGCCAAGGGATGGACTTCTAGATAGCGGGGTGCCAATGGAACTTCAAAGGTGAGTGACTACACAGAAGGGGTGACCAAATTTCCCAAGGGACTATGTAGCTGAGAAGGGATGGTTGGGGATGGATTTTCTTTGGTCATTAGCATTCTAATATGGAATTAGATGCACATTGGGAGTGTGCACTAGAACAATGAGCCAGTAATTGTTCACTAAGAGCACAAGTGGCACGAAATTATAGCTATTGAGCTCCATCATTATGTACATTTGGAGGGATTAATGGTCACCTTTTTTCCTTATTAAGTCTATTCTTATTGCAGTTTAATTATATTATGATCCTATGATGCTAGTGTAGATGGTGATAGAGGTTTATCATACTTCGAGTACCTAACATGAGTTAAATGAAGGAAAATAATGAAGATATTGCATTTTTGTGAATATTTTGTCATTAAAACTTGGAGTAGACATAAAGGAGATATTATAGGGGGTTTTCCACCCTCCTTAACTCCGAAAGGTAGCCAAGGGATCCTCGAGATTCTCTCCAATAGCTCAAAATCAAAGCCAGCCAAGAAATCTCAAGATCAAGTGCACTAAAGCAATAATTCACCTACAGTCAAGTGGACACATTGCATACATTTTAGGGAGCTATTGACAGCTACCCTTTAGGTTAAATAGGGCTTAGGAAGAGGTCATTAGGATTCTAACTTCGGAGAAATACATTAGGCTCTTTTCTCTTGAAATAATTTTTCAAGACTTTAATATTAATGTAATGAGACTATATTTTTAAATGAAATGAGTATTCAGGTTGTCCTTTACTGATCTAGTTTTAGAGAGCTAGGCTTGTGGGTTAGGGCCCAATCCATGTGCCTCAGCCTCTCTTATGTAATAATTCTTTACTTTCATGTCATTTAGTTAGTTTTTATTATGAGTATTTAGCTAGTTGGGTTGTATTTTCATTTTATATTTTTAGTTTTCTTCCATTTGTCTTTTGGTGTATATTTAGCTTGCTTACATATTGGTAGAATAGGATATAATTTTAGAAAGATGTGAGTCAAGCCTCCCCCTCTCATCTCTCTCATTAGAGCTTGAGGAAGGTCGACATTTTCCATAGACCAAAAGTGATTTTTAGTTTATTATTTCTTGGAATAGATAAGAGTAGTTGATGTGATTCCATGGAGATGCTTAGAATATTGTGTTAAGACTATGTTTGTAGATTAGAGTAGATTTGCTTCACAAATTCAAGTCATATTTTCCATTGCCTTTATCATGAATTTTTCCATTTGTATTAGATGAATAGGTAGTTTTATTTAAGGTACAGGTAGCACAACCAAGGTGAACTTCGACAACATCTTCAACTTCATCTCTCACCATTCATCATCCCTTTGTTCATCGAAATCACCATCAGCCCCGTTTTCAGATTTTTCATCCCTACAACATGATCAAACCCTAGGGGTTCAAGACATGCCTCCCAAGAGGTTTTGAGCTTGTCCAAGGCCTACGAAACCTTCCACTCATACCATTCCACCTTCACTTCACCTTTCCTACCCTTTTTCCACCTATTTTTGGCCTTGGATTGCCCTCAAAATGTTTCTTGTAGCAATTTAGGACATTCTTGTAGCACTATAAGAAACTTGTTGCAACACTTGAAATAACACTAGTGAGCCCCTAATTAAGCCCAAAAACCACCATCCACATCCTCTAGACTTCCAAAAGCCACTCATACACCTTCACCCTTGCACTCATGTGTTCAAGCCTTCCATAAGCCACCTTAGCACTTTCTTCTACTAGCTACAAAACAACACATTTACAAGCATAGTTAGGTCATGAGTAGTTGCATGATTAAAAGCATGATAGATAGAGCATAGAGTAAATAGAGTGTGTTTAGCCATTTGGTCCATAAAATTTTGATTATATTAGTTTCCTTTATGTCATTTTAATTTAGCAATTTACTTCATGCAAGATGCCTATGTTTATTTCATTTCGTCTGATAGTTTAATGAGTAGATTTATTTGATTGAAAAATAGTTATATGTACTATGTGATGTAGTGTACTTATGTACTTTTTTATAGCACCATCACTTTGAATCATTGTAGCCGTAGGAATCATTTCAGAAGTGTGACATACTTCATCTAGTAACCTTGGAAGTAGCACCCTTTCGTAAAGCTTAGAAGAGGATGACATGAGTAGAATACATATGTTGTGTATATAGCACTGTCACCTACAATTTTTTACGAATCTTGCGTTGATAAAGTAAATTAGGGCAACCTCATGGAGTTGCAACATTATTGGTGCAATACTAGGGCTCACCACTTTTGCGTAGTTGTCAGGGAGGTGTCTAGTAGATGCTTTAATTTTGTTTTTTCATTATTTTCTGCTTTCCTTTTACATTTTCCTTCAAAAATATTGAAAAAAACCAAAAAAACTGATTTTCATGCCTCATAGGAGTAGGGATACTCAAGTAATTATTTTACCTAAAAACCCCACATCACCACATAGTCACCCTTCACTCTTCTTCAGTAGCTGTGAGGTTGAAAGCACCATAGGTGAGCCTTCTGAAAATTTTGAAGAACCTATTGGAGAAGAATAAGATCTTGTTTCACCTAAGGAACCTGCATCACCTATCTCAACCATGGTTGACGCTGAAGCCCGGGAATCCTTTCCCATTATAGGGGCGGATCGGGGGACTAAAATGAAAAACATTATCCCTGTATCCCTTCCGCACTTTCATGGACTTACTTCGGAAGATCCTAACACATTCATGTTTGAATTTGTTTCTATCTGTAGGACCTATGACTATGCCTCAGATGATCAAAAGTTGAAGCTATTCCCATGTACCCTGAAGGATGCAGCCTTACGTTGGTTCATGGGTCTACCTGGGAACATCATCACTACCTTGGCACAGATGCAAGAAGCCTTAAAAAATAAGTATAGTGACTACTGTTGGTCCTAAGAAAATAAGGATGAGATATCCAGGATAACTCTAGGGCCCGATGAATTCCTAGAATACAATGAAGAGAGGTTTCAGTTAAAATATAAGTGATCCAATTGTACTCTTGATCCCAAATCACTTAAACTAGTACTTCTCTGAGTGATCATAAAGGAGGTGATAGAAACCATCAATATGTTTTTAGGAGGATATATCTACCAACTACCTCATGAAACAATCAAAATTGTCCTTAGGAACCATTCTAGGGCAGTTAGGAAGAAAGGGAGAGTTGGCCAAAGTACAACCAATACCCCTTCCTATTACACCTCGATCAAACATGAGATTGGAAATATGCTGGAGGAATTCAAGAGTGATATGTTGCACACCTTTTCTTTTCAAATGGAAAAAGTGCAGGTCAAAAGGATCAAGAGGAAAAATAACGAGCCTTGGCTATATTTTTCCCTAGATGTACAAGAAAAGACCCTAGAAATGAATGTCCACTTAATGTCATAGAGGTTTGCTTAACCTATGAGGAGAATCATGCCACAAAAAGGTGTCCCTCCTTACTTGGATATAAATACGTATATCAAGGTGGGGAATTGGGACTAGAGCAACTATATTTCAACAACCAGAGAAGGCCTCAAGGCCCTAGGTCATATCAGTAAGGCATGAAAGGTGCACCTTACTCTTACTATCAAAATAATCAGAATGCACCCATGCAACCTTGGTACAACCCCACTCCTCCACCCTGGCCTAGACCTCCTAATTTTCCATACAACCCTCAATATCATCCTCATCCTATGGACCAACCATTTCAGCAGTATGTTCCTAAAGAACATCACTAGAACAATCCACCCCAAGGGTGGAGCCTCAACATAATCAACCACCTGCTCTAATTCCTCCACCCCAACCTCAACCTCGTCTTATTCATGCTACTCCACCCAATTTTCCTCAAATACCTGAACAACCAAATCCAAACCTGAACAATGGACACGCATGCTATCCATATTATGCTATGGAGATACATAAGATTAATCTCAAGTCGGGAAGAGTACTCCCAAAAAACCACCCTCCATCTCCACCTATATATATTAAGGAGGAAAAGGAATAAAGTGAAACTAAAATCCAACAACCTCCCTTTCCCAAGTGCTTGATCCATTACAGTCAGAACAACCCAAAGGACATAGACTTCTGGGAGAGTTAAAAATTTTATGTAAAGATACCACTTCTCCAGGCCATTAAGGATGTACCTATTTACAATAGGCTCATCAAGGAAAATTGCTTGAAGAAAAATAGGAGAAATAATAAGGATACCCCCACCATCAATGTAGTAAGACAACTATTCGACTTAATGTTGGGAACAGTGATATTTCCAAAGTACCAGGACCCTGGCAGTCCAGTTGTAAACGTGCACATAGTTGGTGTCATAGTCCCCAATACTCTGATTGATCTAAGGGCTACCATCAATATCATGACCAAGAAAACTATGTTGAAACTCAACCTCCATGGGACTTTGAGGAAAGCCATAAAAATTCTACAACTTGCAGATCGGTCCACAGTAACTCTCGAATGTATTGTTAAGGATTTTATGGTTTCAATTGAATCTTGGTAGTATCCTAGAAATTTCCTAGTTCTACAACCAAAAACCAAGTTCAATGGATATCCTCTCATCTTAGGGAGACCTTGGTTAGCCATTGCAGATGCTTATATTAGTTGTTGGGCTGGAAACATGACTATTAAAAATGGGCCCTTGTATAAACAATTGGTATTATATCCTTCAGCAAAGCCTTCCATTGATCATGATCTACCTATATGGTTGGAGGATGAAGAATATGAGGTATATAAAATTACCTCCATTTGTACCATATATGTTGTTCTTATAGGGGGATGGATTGACGAAGATGAACTCATCGACCATGTCATTCAAACCTAGACCCCCACTAGCAGTCCACTTGAAAACCTAGTCAAAGAATCTGAAATACAGCCTTGGGTGGAATTGCAGTCATTCGATTCAACCTTTGAAAACAACAAGGCTATAGAGCTTGGGCCATCTAGATATTTTAAATCAAATGAAACCTCTCAGATGAATAAGAAAATCAATTATGCAAATGTTTAAAAGAAAACATAGATGCATTTTCTTTGGATTACAAGGACATGAAAGAGGTGCATCCCTCAGTATGTAGACATCATATTTACATTAAGGATGAAAGCCTATGCGGCAACCCCAAAGAAGGATAAACCTATCTCTAAAGGACATAGTCAAGGAAGATCTGTAGAAAATATTGGATGCAGGTTTCATTTACCCTATATCAGAAAATGAGTGGGTATCTCCTATTTTCTTAGTCCTAAAGAGGGATGGAAAATGGAGAATTTGTGTTGATTATCGGGAACTTCAAAACGCCACTAAGAAGGACCATTTCCATTTCCCATTTATAGACCAAGTCCTGGATAGCCCTATAAGAAATAAGTTATTTTCCTTTTTAGATGGGTTCAGTCGGTATAACCAAATCCAAATCATCCCTGAAGACCAGGATAAGGCTACCTTCACCCACCCTTGGGGTACCTTCTCTTACAGAGTCCTACCCTTTAGGTTGTGTAATGCCCTAGATACCTACCAAAGAGTTGTCTTTAGCATTTTCTCTAAGCTAGTCCATCACTCTGTTGAAATCTAGATGGATGATTTCACACCCTATGGGGTTGATTTCTAAGAAAATATCTCCAATTTTGGAAAAGAGTTGAGAAGGTGCATTGAGGTGCATCTCTCCCTGAGTCAGAAAAGTGTGAATTCCTGAAAAGAGCAGGAGTTATATTGGAACACTCAATATCCCAAGCAGAAATAGAGGTGGACCCAAGAAAAATCACTATTATCAAAAGGGTACCTACTCCTTAAAATAAGATGGGTTTCAGGAGCTTCTTAGGGTTCGCTGGCTATTACAGAATATTCATCAAATATCTCAGTAAGATGGCTTCACCACTATTTGGTTTATTGGCAAAATATTTTGAGTTTTCTTGGTCCAATCTTTGTCAAGAAGATTTTGAGCTCATTAAGGGAAATTTAACTACTGCCCCCATTCTCCGAGTTCAAAATTGGAGTCTGTCTTTCCACATCCACACAGATGCATCCCTCAAAGTTGTGGGGGTAGAATTAGGGAAATTAGAAGAAAAATTACTTCATGCAATCTCTTTCAAACTAAACTATAGTATCACAGAGAAGGAGATGTTAGTCATTGTCCATGCTTTAAAAAAATTTAGACATTATGTCATCGAGTATCAGACCCTTATTCACACTGACCATTTCGCCATGAAATATGTAATGAAAAAACAAGATGTTAATGCTAGGATAATTATATGGTTATTATTTTTAAATCAGTTTGACCTAGCCATTGTTGATAAACTTAGAAAGGACAATGTTGTTGCAATTTTTTTATCCAGGTTAGCTTTATCTGCAGATGAAGAAGGAATGTTGTATGACCAACTATTAGACGAACTTATATTTTCTATATCAACACTCTCACCGTGGTTTTTTGAAATAAATAACTACTTGGTTGCTGGAAAGTTCCATCCTAACCTCTCATTCAAGGAGAAAAACAACATCATTAAAAAAAACACCCCTTTCACATGGATTGGGGGAGATTTCTTTAAGCTAGGCGCTGACCAAATTCTCAGAAGATGTGTGAGGGAGGAAGAATTTTTTCATATCCTCTCTTCATGTCATGATAGCGCTTTTGGAGGCTAATTTTCTTCAAAAAGGATCGCCTTAAAATTTTTGCAGGCAGGATGCTATTAGCCTACCTTTCACCAGGATTCCAGAAGATACAATTGAAAGTGTGATCAGTGCCAAAGGGTGGGGAAACCTACACAAAGGGATCAGATGCCTTTGCACCCTTAGGTGGCTCTTGATCCATTTGAAATATTTGGCATGGATTTCATTGGATCCATTAATCCACCAGCTAGAAAGAAAGTATATCATAGTCTGCACTGACTACCTGACAAAGTGGGCTGAAACAAAAGATGTGAAAGTAGAAACTGAGCAGAATGTAACAAAAATTCCAAGGGAGAATCTCTTTTACAAATTTGGATACCCCATAGAACTAGTCACTGATCAAGGAGCACAATTCACCTCTCATCTCATTGAGAATATTTTGACGAGGCACAAGGTAACATTAGAGGAAAGCTAAGCCTAAAAGTGCCCATGAAATTTTCATGTCTTTTCCATGTCATAATATGTAAACCAATCAAAATCCTTTAAATTTAAAAATAGGTACATGTAAAAATTTTGGAGGGAAACGAAGAAAAACTACTTTTCTTAATTGTATTTTTGGCTCATCGCTTTATAGTTTTACTCAAATTTCAACTATATACACTCGTTGGATGCAGAATTAAATTCCATATCTAACGCGTACCCGTTATGCATACTTTTTAGAAGACCCACATTGATAAAAATTGCAGATACATTAAAAAAGTTTCTTCAACAATTTTTTTTAATGTATCTATGATTTTTATCAATATAGGTCTTCTCAAAAGTATGCATAATGGGTACTTGTTAGATGTAAAATTTAATTCTGCATCCAACAAGTTTATACACTTGAAATTTGAGTAAACTTATAAATAGATAAGAAAAAAATACAATTAAAAAAAGGCAATTTTCTTCTTTTCCCTCCAAAATTCATAACTCTTATTTCATTATTTTAATTATTATGTTATTGCTTTTCCTTAGGAGGCCACTTTTAGGATGAAATTTCCTCTAATGAGAATAAGACTTCTATGACCAAGTGGAAGTGTATAACAGATTCTTGGAAATTATCCTCACAAAGGTTATGAGCAATAGCAGGAAAGATTTAGCAGACGGATTGGTAGAAGCTACTTGGGCCTACAACACTACCTGGAAAAAAACAACAAAATTCACTTCTTATGACCTAGTTTATGGAAAGAAGTCCCTTCTTTCAATTGAATTTTAATTCAACACCTGAAGGATGGCAGCTAAGTTAGACCTAGAAATATGAAATGTAAAAAAAAGAGAGGTTGCTGCAAGTAAATGGATTGGATGAGTTCAAGATTCAAGCACTATTTCACACAAAGGTAATTCAACTTCAAAGGAATGTCTGGAATGATAAGAACATTAAGGAAAATATCTTTCAAGAAGGATATTGGGCATTTTTGTATGACTCAATGTTTAAGGACTTCAAAGGAAAACCAATGACAAGATGGTTGGGACCCTAAAAAGTGGAAAAATGTTATGATAATGGCGCAGTTCAGATCAGAACCATAGATGAGGAAGGAATTCCCCTACTCGTCTATGGTTACATGCTGAAGGATTACAAGAAGCCCATGTCTAGGGCAGAATTTATAAATTCCATAAACAAGGGGGTGTATGTCATGGGAAACTCAATAGTTTCCGGTGCCTCCTAGAGAAAAAAGATAAAATTGAAAATTGAAAAAATAAAGAGGCATGTGTGAAAACCTCGTTGAGGCACTATAGTCCAACTCTAGGGTTGAAAACCTCCATGAGGCAATCATGGAGTAAGAAAAAAGAAAAAAAAGAGAGAGAATAAAATATCCTTGGGTGAAAACCTCTCTGAGGTGTTCAAGGCAGTCTTGTGGGTTGAAAACCTCTGTGGAGGTAGCCCATTTTCCTTCAAAATAAAAAAGAGAAAAAGGAGAAAAAAAAAGAAAAAGAAAAAAAAGAAATACCTATGCATTTATGTGTTTTCCTGTTTTGCAGGTTAGTGATTAAAGACGGTTTTTGGGATCCATAGGAATAACTTCTCTTCATTATCTATATTCTCTCTTTTTCTCTGCTTCCACACTCCATAAGACACTCCATCATACATCCCTTCCTCCATTTAACCCATTATATAGGGAACAGTTTCATTTTTTGCTTAAATTGTAATTGCTACAAGAAAATCAGGCAACTACAAGATTCTTGTAGCACTACAGGAAACTCATATAAATGCTACAGGAAGCTCATTCATGAAGGAAATGACTACCTAGGGATTTATGAACTTCAATAAGGGTATGTGTTGTGGTAAAACACAACCCCCCCATTTTAAACTTTTGTACTTCAAATAATGGGGACCCTTTCTACAAAATTCTTGGCTAAACACCTTTTATGATTTTGATTAAAGCTAATTATTTTGTAAATTTTGTCATTTTTAATTTTTATCAGATTTTTATTTTGATTGTTTCATTGAATCTATTTTTTTATAAGCTTTCCAATGATATTTGTTTCACTTCATTTCATCAACTAGTTTGTAAATGGAAATCTTTTAAAGTGTACCAATGTTTTAATTCTCGTAATTAAAATATTCATTCATTGCAAATATTAAATTTTAGTTCATTTTTATTAATTTTCATTTTTTATTAATGGTCCTACAAAATGACCAGGCTAAATTTTATAATAGATGAAAAGACATTTCAGGATTTTGGTAATTTACTCTAACTTGTTATTTTAAAACAAATTGCCAAACCCAAAACTCCAAAATTGTAAAATGGCTATAGTCTAAATTATAGGATGATTAATCCCACATGGACCCCACTTCACACCCCTTCACATCTTTCCACAAAGCTTTGCAACATTGCAATATCCCATATCGCATATCACAAATTTCTTAAAATTTCAAAACTCGTCATTTTGAAAATTGCGATGTCTGAATATTTTTTTTATGTGAAGAGTTAAGTTTTTTTTTTAATATACAGTTTTGTTATTCCCCTTATGACTCCTGTGACCTCACCCTCCACCTAACTCCCTCACGTCACTCAACATCCACCTTATAACTCCCGCTTACCTCATAATCCACTCCTCCCTTATCCCTTATCTCTCTTAATATTAATACTCACCCTCCACTCTGTTAGTGTTAGTCTAGTCACACTACCATCAGTGATAAAAATTACTCTTTTTCATTTTCATATTAGGAGTCCCATCCCATAAATTTTCACCATTCCATTAGGGGATTCATTGATGGTAGTGGTTTTTCATTAGCTTTCCCTCATACAAAACATGCTGATTCTCCTCTCTATGGTGTTTTTCACTCCCAAATCTATATTATTAGGTCATAGTGTTCGTCTCATTAGGTTCTAGAGTCTCACCATGGTCAAATTAATAAGTCAAGTGTCAATAAATATCAGCAAGGTCATGAGGAGGTCTATTAAACTCAAAGTCACAACATCTAGGATGATCAAAGAAATTTTGTATCTAGTTTGATGTAATTTTCACCTCAAAACCATGCTTTGAGGTTAAAACATGATACTTTTCCTTTATTATCATCTTTTATGTAATTTTATGTCATCATATGTAATAAGTCACACTTCAGAAGCTGCTATCTCCACAAAGTCACCACCCTGCCTTTCAAAGATGTTTTTCACAATAGTTTCAATATAAAATCACGTTCTAAGTATTTCCATCAGAAGGAGCCCAGAAAGAGCTTTCCAACGGTATATTATACTCTGAAAACTGACTCATGGATTGAAATTTATGCCTAAGTGAAAGAAGGTCCCCTATACCCTAACCCTTCCCCTTTTCCCATTTTTATCTTACACTTTCTTTCATAAAAAAATTGAAGTTTTCCTTTATAAACCCCATTTTCACCCTATCCGATGGCATAATCACATTCCCAAAGTTCTTCTGACCCATAAATAAATTCCCCTGATCCAATCGCTCCGATTGATCACAACATTTAAAATCGCACTTCCGATTCAATCACCCCGAGTACAAAAACTCCGATGCGATTGCATACTCCCGAAATCGAGTCCCCCCCCGATTGACCCTTCCGATTATATTTCCCCAACGCAATCAATCACCAATCGCAATTGGCGTTCCCACAGTCCTTAAAACCTCTTCCCTGCTGACCCTCTCGCTTCCGATTTTGATTAACCTTTGGGTCCCACCATTAAACCTTCTGCCACGCTTCATTCAAAAAGGGTTTTCCCCTTTGTAAAGTGCAGAAATTCATTTTTAAAACATCTCTTAAGTATTTCAATCGCATCTCAAAAATTTAAATGCGTTACATCGCTGTGCCTCAACACCTCCCCTCCCTTCCGATTCTGATTGCGATTGTGATTCCCTTTTGATTCCACTTAAATATTCCGCCCTTTTCAAAATAAAATGGGTTCTTCCCCATGTAAAGTTCAATATTTCATTTATTTCAAATTTATAAAGGACTTCTCCCCATTTCTTATCCCCAATCGCAATCGGCGAAATCTCTTCGCACAATGCACTTGCTCCTCTTCCCCGCTTGATTTACAATTGTGATTGCACTACACCCCCGATCCCACCTTGATCCCTTCCCCCTTTTCAAATGAAATTTGGTCTTTTCCCTTTGTAAAAAGAGGAAAACCATTTTCATTTGTTTTAAATGGATTTCTCCAATCGGAAACTACTTTTCCTTGTTCATCCCTGCTCTTCTATTGTATTACCCCATCGCATCTTTCCAATCGCATTGGAGTTTTTATGCCTCGCTCTAATACACCTACCCCTCTCCCGCTCCAATCCCCGATTGTGATTATCATTGTCCTTATGCACTAATCACATCACAAGTTTTCTATCGCTCCATTATGTGTCATACCTCCTATGATCTTTCGATTGTGATTGCGATTCGGACCTACCTCCTTTCCCTTCGCTCCTTCCACTCAAAATGAGTCTTTCCTTCACTAAAAGGAAAAAATTTATTTTTATAATTTTAAAGGAATTTTCTTCAAAGCTGGTTTTCCTCAAAGGATAAAAAAAACAAAGAAAGGAAATAGTCAAAGTCGAGAAGCTAATTAAGAAATGCAAAGATAATTACAGTTTGTCTTCTCCTTTGTTTAAAGCAAATGTAATAGTGAATCTTCAAAGATTGTCAAAATGTATTGTTTTCCCTCTTTTTCAAGGGCATACTGTTGGTATCTTTCATATGTTCGAAGTCCAGTTCTGAGCTAGTAAATAGCTCCTCTTTATGTGGATATACTTCCCTCAGATTTTGGTCTATTTAATGTAATTTTCAATCATTTGTAAAGAATCATTAAGGGAATAGGGTGGAAATCAAGGAGGACGCTCTACACTCCATTGTAATAGTTGGACAGGGAGTTAATAATATATGAAGCTCTGATTTGTGGGATCCATGTGGTATAAATTTTAACATTCGTTCTTTCCTTTGTGTTCATATGTAAAAATGTTATGTTCACCATTCATTCATAAACATCTCTGGTTGAATGCTTTCAAGATAGATAGGTAGAATCCATTTTAATTCTCTGCCTTGGGAAATAATTCAATATTCTGTGTTTTATTCTGTTTGAAAAGGATCCATCTCTTATGCCCTTTTTATCTCCTCACCAGTCTTACCATCCCATCATTATTTAAACTTAATTGCTAAAATTTCCTGCCTACCTTGATTCATGAAATACCCTGTATCTTTGATTTAATTCCCCAGTTTTAAACTGCCCCATCTTTTCCATATAACCCTGAATTTTTTAAAACATTTCCCATTATTATACCTAGCCTAATATCAGTTCATAATTGTACTTTGTTGAATATATTTTTATGGAGAGAGCCCTGTCCTAACCTTGTAGGGCTAGCTACAAGGCTAAGCGTGGTTTAAGGTTACCCTGATTTGCCTTCCTTCAGCCTAAGGTTCAAATTAGGTGATAAAATTTCTGGCGACTCCACTGGGGAATATTGTAACATGAAGATTTATCACCCCAGTAATATTTTCCTTGTAAATTCCTCGACTTTGGATGATGATGTTCATAGTTTTCTAGGATGAAATAAAAATTTTGTAATGTAGAAATTCGACCACACTGGCTTCAAGAAGATACACAAGGGCCCATCCTGATCCAAATCCTCCCCCTGTGCTCAAAAATCCTAATCTCATCCCAAGAATAGTCAGAAGACAAGAAGGATCACCAAGTCCCAGACCTATCTTCAGATCCCATTCTTGGCCCAGTGAGTGGTTGTTTGTAGAATATCTTTATTTTGATGATTGTTTTGAGCTTTCTTTGTTTAGAAGTAAGTCTGAAAATTCACTTGATGACACAATTTTAGATCCAGAATTCCTTGTAGACCTTGAAGTTCAAAGGGAAAATACTTCAATTGATGATTATATTTTGAATTCCCCTCAGTCATCTATCATTGTAACCAATATCCCTAAGCCTTCAGATTCATCAGGAACAAATTTTCCTCCCCTTAATTCATCAACATTCCCATCAGTCAATTCTTAGCTTTCATCTCCTCCATCAACACCTCCCTTAAATCCTAGTAGCACAAACATTGTTGTAAATCCACCTCGAGTCATGGCTGCCCGCTATGCACCCCTAGTTTTACCTCAGGTTCTGAATGATATGCCTTCTGATTATCAAAGTAAAATTCCTATCTTTGATTCCACTCAAAGCATCACAGCCCAGTAGCATTTTGATAAGATGAATGATTTTTTTGATCTTCATGAGGTAGAGGCAGAGAATGTAACCACAAGGTTGTTTGTCCAAAGCTTTGGAGGTGAAGTTAGAAAGTGGTTCAGAGCCTTACCATAAGGCTCTATCTATAATTTGTAGGAGTTACATACACAATTCTTAGACCAATCGGAGGTAAAGAAAACCCCACTCCAAATCTTGTCTGAATATGAAAATATAAAAAGAAATGTGGGTGAAACTGTATAGGATTACTGTGTAAGATTTAATACTTTATATAATGCTATTCCAGCCAGAGAGAGCGCAGGACGAAGCACCACCACAACAACATGTCATAACTCCATTGCAACAAAATTACGTTCAGGGAACGAAAACAAACGATGATGATGATTCTGTGATTGAAGCCAATCACTTATTCACTGTAGATGGCACTCCCATCTTTCTCATAGAATATGAAGAATACTCAATGATCACAGACATCCAAAGGGACGAAGATTTCATATTGGATAATGACGTAGTGTTGGAAAAAGAGTCAGATTATTTCCAAAGAGGATACATGAATGCTTTATCAGCACAACAGAGGTAGTACTCTTTGAGAAGCGAAGATGTGCCGATCAGTCCCATTCAGAAAAGAAAGGACCTGCAATTGAAGAAAGATTCTTCAAATACTCAAAAGAAAGGGAAAGAGCCTCCCGATGCTTCCTCCAACAAAATATTTTTAGCGATCAACACTGTAAATGAAAATAACCAGCAGAGCACAGCAAAAGAGCAAGTAGAGAAAAAATATCCTCCCATCAAAGAGGTAGAAAAAGTTCCTTCCTTTAATCTAGAAAATGAAATTTCTAAGCTGAAAGTGTCTATGCCCTTGACTGAGTTGGCGAAAAATAGTGCTTATAAAAAACAGGTGTCCAGAATTTTGCAAATAGACTTTGTATCAGATATGGTTAATGTTGAAGATAATTACCCTGACCTCGTCTTTGGCCCAGCCACAGAAGACCAATCTGAAGAAAGTGAAGTCCCTCCCTTTTACCTGAGTCTTAGATTACATGAATTCATCTTACATAATTTCTATGTTGGACTCTAGAGCCTCGCATAATTTGATGCCCAAAGCCATTATGGAGAATTTAGGACTTGGTATTACCCACAAATACCATGATTTGTATTCTTTTGACTCTGGTAGGGTCCATTGTATTGGTCTTATCAAAGACTTGGTAGTATCTTTAGATCAAATCCAAGCCAAGAATTTTTTGATGGATGTAGTTGTTGCCAATGTTCCACCACGGTTTGGAATGCTTCTATCTAGGTCTTGGGGTGAAAACTTAAAGGAACCATGCAGCTTGAATTCTCTTATGCCACCATTCCCGTGTTTGGTTAATTGAGAAAACTATATAGGGAGAATAAAATGAAATACATGATCACTAGCAAAGAGAAGCTAGCTAATCATCCCATTAATGCAGTGCACACAGATTTAGAGTCATTTGTATTATATTCAAATGGTGCTTTGAATGATGAAAATGTTCAGTTGGTACAAGTATATGAGATACCTGAAATCTCAGAAAATTTTAGGGAAGTCATCAAACAGGAAAAAAATGAAGCAGCAAGCACTTCTGAGCTTCCTGCCTATCAGCAGAAAAAAGACAATGAAAAGAAGAAGGATGCAAAAATCAGTCAAGATAAAGTGAAGAAAGAAGAAAAATTTCAGCTTCTAGAAGAAGAAGAAGAAGGTCTGTGGATCATGGACTTTGATGGAGCTATTGGTAAGGACGGAGCTGGTATTGGAATATGGATTCGGAGCCCTGTTTTCCAGACTGAAAAAGTCCCTAGTAATGTTAGAGTATGTGTTTACAAGTTGGATTTTGATTGCTCTAATAATGAAGTAGAGTATGAAGCTTTGATTGCAGGGTTGAAAATTTTGAAGAAGTTAAATTCAAAGAGGATTTCTGTCTATGGAGACTCAGAGCTGATAATCAAACAGGTAAAACGAGAGTATCAAGAAAAGCATCCACGATTGAGGGCCTACAGAAATGCAGTCCTAGACATCTTGAGGACATTTTCTGAGTATAATTTGACAGTAGTACCCCGAATGCAAAACTTGATTGTAGATTTTCTTGCCAACACTGCAAACAACTTAAAGATTCCAATGAATTCCAGCAATAAGTTTGAGATTTATGTCAAACATAGGCCTGTTGTCCTGGAAAATCTAAGTTATTGGCAAGTGTTTTTGGATGACAATGAAATCAATGCTTTTTTGCAGAGTGAAGGAAAATTCAAGGATAATCCCATAGAAGGTGATTATAAGGTTGATGATCAAGAAATCAAAACAAATCAGATGGAAATATTGTCACTGAAAGATAATGTAATTCCTACAAGTCTCATACCTTTATAGGAGCTTTTTGATCAGGATGATGTTGCAAAGAAACCAAGCTTAGTGCCTACTGAGAAAGGAGTTGAAGATGTGAATCTTGGAAGAGCTAACAAGACCAAGCTTGTGAAGTTATTGAAAGCATTTTCCCCTGAGGTAAAGGAACAATATCTTAAATTACTTTCTGAATTTTCTGATGTGTTTGCATGGGATTATTCATATTTGAAGGTGTATGACAAAAACATAATTCAACATACTATTCCCATTCAGCCGGATCAGAAGCCATTTAGACAGAAGCTGAGAAGAATCAACCCAAAGCTACTGCCATCCATTTAAAAAGAGGTGAACAGATTGTACAAAGCTGGTATCATAGTTCCAATTAGATTTTCTGATTGGATTTCAAATTTGGTCCTTGTATGTAAAAATACAGGAGAAATAAGGTTATGCATAGATTTTTGTAATTTGAATAAAGGATCCTTAAAGGATAATTATCCACTTCTGAAGATGGACCATATTCTGTAAAGAGTAGTTGGAGCATCAAGGATGTCACTACTCGATGGCTACTTAGGCTATAATCGGATCTTGGTGCATGAGAAAGACCAAGACAAAACTGCCTTCACAACACCCTGGGGAACCTTCCAGTATGCCAAAATGCCATTTGGACTGGAGAACGTTGGAGCTACTTTCCAGCGAGAAATGGAAATTGCATTTTCCAATGAAAAGGATGTTTTTCTCATTGTTTATTTGGAGGATCTGACAGTGTTTTCTGGTTCTGATGATGAGCATCTACACCACTTGAGGGTTGTTTTTCAGCGATGTAGGAAGTTTGGGATTTCTCTAAATCCAAAGAAGAGCCTCTTTGCTATGGATGAAGGTAATTTGCTGGGGCATATCATTTCTAAAGACAGTATCCGCATTGATACTTCAAGAGTGGAGGCAATTTAGCACATAGATCTTCCACGAAACAAAAGGGAGATTTAGGCATTTAATGGTAAGATGAACTTCTTGCACAGATTTATACCCAATTTGGATGAACATCTAAGAGAAATAACTAACATACTGAAGAAATATAGCACTGTCAAATGGAGTGAGGAGGCTATCAAGTCATTTAATCTGGTAAATTTTTCTCTTTCCAATGCCCCAGTTATGATTAGTCCCGATTATACTCAAGATTTTATTATTTTTTCATTTGCATCGGAGCACACTATGGCTTCCGTTTTGACGAAGAAGAGAGATCAGATTGAAAATCCCATTGCCTTTTTCAGTAGGACTATTAGAGATGCTGCCTTGTGGTATAATATCATTGAAAAACAAGAATTGGCTCTTATAAAGGCATTGAAATATTTAGAGTATATATTCTGCATTCACATACAATAATATATGTTCCTAATGCAGCAGTGAAGGATGTGTTGATGCAAACTGATCCAGAAGGTCAAAAAGGTAAATGGATAGTAGTTATGTTAGAGTATGATTTGGAGATCAAACCCACAAAGTTGATCAAAGGACAAGGCTTGGAAAAGCTAATGGCCCAATCAAACCTGTGTGATTTGGATATAAACCTCATAACAACAATATCAGAAGATGAAGATGAAGGTTTGCTTGTTCCAGTTTTAGAAATTTTTCTACAATCCCCATGGTATTCAGATATTGTTTACATTCTTCAACATCTTTCACCACCTCCAGGGATGTCGAAAAGAAAAGGTAGATCACTGAAACTTAAGTCTGCTAAATATTGTATTTTAGACAGTGCTCTTTATTGGAAAAATCCAAGAGGTATTCTGCTCAATTGTTTGGTTGAAGATGAGGCTCAACAAGTGATGCATGATTTATACAAAGGTGATTGTGGTTGTCATTTGTTTTGGAAAACTACAACTAATAAAGTGTTTAGAGTAGGATATTATTGGCCAACTTTATTTTCAGATTTGTATAAAACAGTGATGAGTTGTCATGAATGCCAAATTTTCCAAGGGAAAAGGAAACTGCTTCCTCTTCCTTTGAAACCAGTTGCAATAAATGCTCCCTTTCATTAGTGGGGACTTGATTTCATAGGATAAATCCATCCCGCATCATCATCATAGCATCGATGGATCTTGACAGGTACATATTACTTCACCAAATGGATCCAGGCCGTTCCGACAAGGCAGGCTACAGACACGGCAATTATTCAATTTCTAGAGTCAAATATCTTATCTTGTTTTGGTTTCCCCCACAAAATTATAATAGATAACGCAAAAACGTTCAAATCTAAGAAGATGGTGGATTTCTACGATAAATACAACATTGTGTTGGGCCATTCAACAACATACTACCCACAAGGAAACAGCCTGGCAGAATCGTCGAATAAGTCTCTGATAAACATAATAAAGAAAATGCTGGAGGCAAATAAAAGGAACTAGCATCGAAAGCTCATCAACGCATTATGGGCAGACAGAGTCAGCAGTAAGAAATCTAGAGGTATGTCACCATTTGAACTATTTTATGGTACTAATGTTGTTTTCCCTACATTGCTTACAATTCCGGTCATGAGATTATTACAAGAGGCTGGCAATGAAGAAGATGATAATCAGCGAAGGATCAATCAAATGATCCACCTTTAGCAAATAAGAGAGGAAGTGTCTCAGAATGCTATTCAGTTGTAGGAGAAAATCAAGAAGATCTATGACCGTAAGACCAAAACAGAAAAGTTCCAGTTGGATGATGTGGTGTTGAGATGGGATGCAGGAAATGAGGGAAAAGGGAAGCATGGTAAGTTAGACAACCTGCGGAAAGGACCATACAGGATTTCATCATACAGGGGGCAAAATGCTTTCTTGCTTTCAGAGATGGATGGCCAAGATTGTCCTGGAGGACCAGTGAATGGTAGGCTTTTGAAGCACTACCATTGTTGAAGATAATGGATCACAAACTATGTCACAATCATTGTATATACCATGTTATTTTTTGTCAGATTTCAAATACACAGTCATTGAAGTTTGGGGCCGAAGGTGAAGGCTATAAAACTTCAGTGATATGTGTATAATTTGGTTTTATGTTAGTTTTTAGTCTTAGCCTTGAGTCAGAGTCAGTCTGCATTGTGTCAGTTTTCAGTATTTTTTGACTCCATGCCCAATGGATAAGGCTACTTGGTCTATGGTGTTCTTGGCACCTCCAAGGAGCTACCATCCCCATTGGAGCCAATGTTAGTGTCAGTCTAGTCACACTGCCATCAATGATCAAAATTACTCTTTTGAATTTGCATATTAGGAGTCTCATACCATAAATTTTCACCATTCCATTATGTCATGGATTCATTGATTGTAGTGGTTTTTCATCAGTTCTCCCTCATACGAAACTTGTTTATTCTCCTCTCTATGGCCTTTTTCACTCCGAAATCTATATTATTAGGTCATAAGGTTGGTATCATTAGGTTCTAGGGTCTCACCATGGTCAAATTAATAATTCAAGTGTCAATAAATATCAGCAAGGTCATGAGGAAGTCTAATAAACTCAAAGTCACAACATCTGGGATGATCAAAGAAATTTTTTATTTAGTTTCATGTAATTTTCGCCTCAAAACCATGTTTTGAGGTGAAAACATGATACTTTTCCTTTATTATTACCTTTTATGTAACTTTATGTCATCACATGTAATAAGTCACACTTCAGAAGCTGTTATCTCCATAAGGTCACCACCCTGCCTTTCAGAGAAGCTTTCCACAACATTTTTAGTATAAAATCATGTTCTAAGTATTTCCATCAGAAAGAGACTGGAAAGAGCTTTCCAACAGTATATTACACTCTCAAAATTGACTCCTGGACTGAAATTTATGCCTAAGTGCAAGAAGGTCCCCTATAGCCTAACCCTTCCCCTTTTACCATTTTTTTCTTACACTTTATTTCATAAAAAATTTGAAATTTTCCTTTATAAAATCGCTTTTCCCCCTATCCGATGGCATAATCGCATTCCCAAATTTCTTTTGACACATAAATAAATTCCCCCGATCCAATCACTCCGATTGATCGCAACATTTAAAATCGCACTTCCGATTCAATCACCCCCGACTACAAAAACTTCGATGCAATTGCATACTCCCTAAATTGAGTCCCCCCCGATTGACCCTTCTGATTATATTTCCCAGATATGATCAATCGCCAATTGCAATTGGCATTCCCACAATCCTTAAAACCTCTGCCCTGTTAACCCTCTCACTTCCAATTCTGATTGGCCTTTCGGTCCCACCATTAAACCTTCCGCCCCACTTCATTTAAAAAGGGTTTTCCCCTTTGTAAAGTGTGGAAATTAATTTTTAAAACATTTCTTAAGTATTTCAATCGCATCACAAAAATTTAAATGCGTTACATCGCTGTGCCTCAACACCTCCCCTCACTTCCGATTGTGATTGCGATTGCGATTCCCTTTTGATTCCCACTTAAATCTTCCACCCTTTTCAAAATAAAATGGGTTCTTCCCTATGTAAAGTGAAATATTTCATTTATTTTGGATTTATAAAGGACTTCTCCCCATTTCTTATCCCCAATCACAATTGGCAAAATCTCTTTGCACAATGCACTTGCTCCTCTTCCCCACCCGATTTCCGATTGTGATTGCGCTACACCCCCGGTCCCACCTTGATCCCTTCCCCATTTTCAAATGAAATTTGGTCTTTTCCCTTTGTAAAAAGTGGAAAAACATTTCCGTTTGTTTTAAAGGGATTTCTCCAATCGGACACTACTTTTCCTTGTTCTACTTCCCTCATATTTTGGTCTTTTTAATGTAATTTTCAGTCATTTGTAAAGAATCAGTAAGTAAGGGAATAGGGTGGAAATCAAGGAGGACGCTCTGCACTCCATTGTAATATTTGGACAGGGAATTAATAAGATATGCAGCTCTAATTTGTGAGATCCATGTGGTATGAATTTTACCATTCGTTATTTCCTTTGTGTTCATATGTAAAATTATTAGGTTCACCGTTCATTCATAAATATCTCACCATTCATTCATAAACATCTCTGCTTGAATGCTTTCCAGATAGATAGGTAGAATCCATTTTAATGCTCTGCCTTGGGAAATCATTCAATATTCTGTGTTTTCTTCTGTTTGAAAAGGATCCATCTCTTATGCCCTTTTCATCTCCTCACCAGTCTTACCATCCCATCATTATTTAAAATTAATTGCTAAAATTTCCTACCTACCTTGCCCCATGAAATACCCTGTATCTCTGATTTAATTCCCTAGTTTTAAACTGCCCCATCTTTTCCATATAATCCTGAATTTATTAAAACATTTCTCATTATTATACCTAGCCTAATATCAGTTCATAATTGTACTTTGTTGAATATCTTTTTACGGAGAGAGCCCTCTCCTGACCTTGTAGGGCTAGCTATAAGGCTAAGCGTGGTTTAAGGTTACCCTGATTTGCCTTCCTTTAGCCTAAGGTTAAAATTAGGTGATAACCCACTCCATACTCTCCACTCCTCCTCCTATCTCTCTCACGTAATGTGGATATTGTTTTTTGAATTATTTTAATTTATATTATATAATATTATAATTAATATTATATTTTAATTATAATATTTTAATTATAATTTTAATATAATTCAAATTTTAATATTAATATAATATTTTAATATCGTATTTAATTAGTAAATCATTTTTAAATTAATTTTATTTTATTGTCAATTATTAATTAAAATTAATAATGTAATTATAATTAATTAATTGATAATTATAAATTAATTTAGAATTAGATTGTAACTGAATTAGATTAATAATATAATTACAATTAATTAGCATTAATTAATTTAAAACTATAATCTAATTTAGGATTAGAATTTAATTAAAAAATTCTGAAGTTTAGCCCAAGCAACAAAAATTCCAGAATTATGTCAATTTTAATATACAAAATTTGGAAGCTCATAAATGAAGTTTTACTTGGCCAAATGAGGCTTAGGATAGCTCATTAGATAGATAAAATCATGGAGAACATTTTTGAAGTTGTTTAATTTCTAGATTTGATCATTTATTGGGTATAAAATGCAACAAAAGATCATGCTCCGAATTTCTAACAAAATAAATTTTCTGAGTTTTATTTTCTGCATTTTAATTTGCCCACAACTTCTTCTAAATGCAGATCCATTTTTCAATGATATCATTTTCCAATTATATCAACACAGAAAGCAAAAGAAAACTTATATTTTGTTGTAGGAGCATTAGCTCAGAAAAATACCTTGTATTTTTTTATTAAACCTAGGGGTCTCATGTTTTTAATTTCATGTAAATATTTTTGAGTGATTAATTATATTTTTAATTAATTATATGTGAGAATTTGTAAATGTTTCCAAACAACTGGAAACATGAGAGAAATTAGCCTTGAGATAATTTAGAATTAATGATGGAGCCTAAGATAGATTTACTTGCAAGGTTTTAGGGATAAAGATCTAGACTTTAGGGGTGTTGAGAGATTTGGGGATTTGTTGAGATATTAAAGTGATTGAACTCAAATTAGTGCATTTTCAATTTGTATAAATTTATGAGTCTCAAAGGCAAATAGATCAGAAAATTTGAGAGGTGAGATTAGAGTGCAGATTAGAGAAAAATTTTGTAAGCCTATGGGATTTTGTAAAGGGCCAATAATTGGGAAATCGGGCCAAGAAGGAGGACTTCCATTTCAGGTTTGCATGATTAATGAAAAAATTTGATTTTGAGTTAATTTCCATTGTATAGCTTTGGGATTGTTGTTATGAATGTGAATACAATTGTATGAATCGAATTTTATAAGGAACTGACAGTTCGATTTGGGTAATCGGTGTCGATATGGTTAAAAACCATAATACAAAACTGATTGACTGTAGAAAGCGTTGAATTGGGTATGAATATTGTGTGATTCAAATGCATTAAGTCTACGGGTTTATGTTGAACCAGTGTATTAGGTTCTGCTCTTTTGAATTTTATAATTCTATGTCAGAATATGTTGTATTTAAATGCACTCTTACCATGTGCAAAGATTCCAATTAACGAAATTCAGTCAGCAATGAAGAATGTGCTCTGTTAAACTCAAATTGTTGAGTATACATCGATCTGTTGGTAAATCGATGTTAGTCCACAACAGACCAGACATAGAGCTTGAATAATTCGATTGTGCTTTGGTTGTTATACAACAAGGCCGTGGGGAAAATTAAGATCTTTGCATGGAATGGATGGATCGATATCACTAAATATCGCTAATGAAATTGTTAATTGAATAAAAGAGCAGATTAAATGTCAAATTGTGGTTTTGATGGACAACGTTGGGAAAAATGGGACACACAGTGAACATTAACCTATATAAGCTTCATAAGGGGCGAATGATGACGAATTGAATATAAGTGTACAGTGCAAAGGAAGATGGGTTCTAAGGGTGGCATCGATTTGCAGAACATTTGTTTGTTGGGATCACTTTCATCTGTTGAGTTTGTGCGATGAAACAAATCGAGGGAAATCCAAATCGAGGGAAATTGATTCCAACCTTGAATATAGTAAAGAAATGGAATTATATAAAGTCAATCCAGGAACGCAGGCGGTGTTATGGTATTGTTTTGGATCTATTCCCATGTCTTTTTATAATGCAATGAAGAGAAATCGATTTTTATAAGCGCTAAAGAAATTGTGTTTAGTGAACTATAATTGCAGGTTGGGTCTTGAAATCGATTTTAAATGTCGACTTTCTGTATTTGAATATACTGTTGAAGCGATGGCAAGATCTAAACGAAATCTGAATTGGAATTCCGAATGAAAGGCGAGTTTACAGAGATTCAATGGTTATAAGGTATTTGAAATTCAAGTTTGTCGGAATTGTTAGTGAATAAGCGTTGGCAATGCATTGTTAATATGGGTGAATTGACGCAATGGCTTAAAGCGTCAGCCAGTGAATGGGTAAGATGCATTGAATTGTTGTGCTGAATTTAATCATATGTTATTGAATTCTGATTGGCATAACTTGAAGGTTCAGGGCATAAAGGGTCATTTGGTGATTCAATTGTGATATAAAACTGTGGCAAAATATACAATTAAATGTATATGGTGTAGCGCTGGTGCTAATGTGTGGAGGAGGTAAGGTGAGAAATCCGATTGTGGAATCCAATTGCTTTGGTCCAAGTTAATTTTGTGTAAATATTTGGTCTTTTGATGTGGGAAAAAGAAATGAATTTAAAACCCTTGCATAAATGAATGTTGATATTGGTATAAAAGCTTGTGAGCTTGGATTGTAAATGCAGATTGAAGTTTTGGTATGATGTTTATTGGGTTTGATTTATGTGAGAATTCGAATGAGTTATTGGGTTTGATTGAAAGTTTCAAAAGTTTATGAATTTTCCATGAATGAGGAAACTCCCATATACAAAGGCTAATTGGTTTTATAACCATAATAAGGATTTCAAAAAAAAAGAAGCATCCATGTGTGCAAATGATAGTATGAAATTGCCCAGAATGGAGTCTTAATTGGGCAGTGATTGCGATGCATTCTTATATGCATAGTCTTTGGGAAGATTCTTTGTTTTGTAGGCTCTGCCTGCATCATTTTTGGTATCAGAGCTGGAATAGCTCTATTTTAAGGGTGAAGTTTTTGTTAACTAATTGCATGTGTTAAGATGATATTTTGAACTAATGAAGATTGCAGCATAGGGATGCAGTGCAGGTGAAAGAAGTGAAGCGAGATCAACAGGATCTTTAAGGTGAGATGTCAGATGATATGTGACTCTGGTTTGAAGATTGTTTACATAATTTAGTTGCAGGCATAGTAAAGAAATCTCAGCAGGAAGATGTAGATCACAGTTGGAGTGCAGTGATGAAAGAGTCCAACAGGGATTCTAGGTGAGTGTGGCAGAACCTGGAGATTCAACAGAGGTTGAATGAAAAGAACAAGTGTGTTCTTGAAAGTTGCAGATGAGTGAAGCCTGAAGGAGCAGTGGAGAAATGCTCAAAGGGTTCCAGAAGAGGACCGGTGATTACCAAAAGACCAGATCCAGAGGAATGGATTGGTGAGGTAAGTGGCAGTGGGAGAGTTTATTGTTGTAGAGGCTTGGTGCAACTCACGAGTGAGGAACTCATGGCGAAAGAGATGACTACTGAAAGTCATAAAGGAGAGAGCAAAGGTTCAGAAAGAGGCCACAGTAGAAAAAGGGAGAAAGATGCCAAGGCAAATGGCATATTGAAGCAGTTGACTGATGAAGAGTATGAGAAAGAGAAAGCTAAGATCGCGGTTCATCTCGAGTTATTGATGGAGTTATTACAAGAAAGTGTGAAATACCAGAGATACAGTTGGCTGATGAGGAAGAGAGTGAAGTGGCAGAGGCTATAGCAGAAAAGATACCAACAGATAAACATGCAGTTAGCAGAAGAACTGAAGAAGCTAGAGCAGATGATGAGTATACAGTTGAGACGTGAAGAACTCAGAGCAGCTGAGTGGAGGTTTCCATTGATGAAACAGAAGAAGAGATCATTGATGATTTCTTGAACTATTGGGTAGATCCAGATCAGCTGGATAATGTGAACTCTTGTATTTTTGTAGCTGAAAATGGTGATGTGATTACAGGTTTTACTGAAAAGGATGCGCAATCTTGTGAATTTGTTACAGTACAAGAGGAAGTTCGTGTGGACGCCGAAGAAGAGGATCAGATGGAAGAGCTAGTATATGAGCCGACAGTTAAGACTGTTGAAACTTGTAGTTTTCAAACTGACAAGTTGTGTATGAATGCAGGGACTGTAAGTGATGGTGATGTTATGCTTCAGCAATGCCACAGAGAAAATGCATTGTTGGAATACTTGTTGGGGAATCTAGAGTATGACAAGGAGATTGCAGTAGAATAAAGAGTTTAGTACGACGAACAAGAGAAGAAAGACATCATGGAAGCGAATGGTGTACGAGGAAGACTGGTTGATAGTGTTGAGAATTCTTCAGAGAATTCCTTGGGAAGAGAGAATCAGCATACTGATGTGTTGATAGTGGAGGAGAATTTAGAGCAGCATACTGAAATGCTGGCAAAGGAAGACAAGGCACTGAGGCCTTATGATTTTTGTTTTAACAAGTATTTTGTGAATGTAGGTATGGTTGCAGATACTGAATAACATTTGACTCAGTGAAGCAGTCGAATGAAGGAAGGCGAGAATTCTGTGGAAATTTATAATCCATGGGATGAGGAAGTTATGTTGCTGGAGATGATGCTGAATAGTCAAGATTCAGTGCAGGAAGAATCTCAATTTCAGAATTGGGAATTGCAGATGCAGAGAGGTGAAGAGAGCAGAAAGGAGTGTACAATGTACCAGTCCAGTAAGTTGTTGATAGAAGAAGGCAGAGAAGAACTTTTCCGTTGTAGAAGACAAGAGGGCATGGATGATTGGGTGACAGTACAGACAAAGCAAGTAAGAATTCAGCAAGTGACAGTAAAAATTGAACAGGTAAGAACTGAGCAAGCCGTCTTAGCTCAGCAGGCAGCAAGAAATCAGCAGTTTGAAGATTTATTGGACCGAGAAATTGAATTCATCTGAAGAATCATGTTGAAAGTGTCTCAAAGGAAGACATCAATAAGGAAGAAAAGAAGCAGCAGCAAAATGAAGACGGAAATAGATTGTGAAAGTGTAGCGAGTGGAGCAAGACAACATAAGATATGGAGACCTGGAGAAAAGCAGCAGATAGCAGATATTGATGATAACTTGCAGAACAAAATGTGGGATCCAGGTGGAAAAATACTTAAATGCATGATCTAGAGATCATGGTCATTTTCTACCTTGGGAGTCTGATGCATGAGCATTAGCTCAGAAAAATACCTTGTATTTTTTTATTAAACCTAGGGGTCTCATGTTTTTAATTTCATGTAAATATTTTTGAGTGATTAATTATATTTTTAATTAATTATATGTGAGAATTTGTAAATGTTTCCAAACAACTGGAAACATGAGAGAAATTAGCCTTGAGATAATTTAGAATTAATGATGGAGCCCTAAGATAGATTTAGTTGCAAGGTTTTAGGGATAAAGATCTAGACTTTAGGGGTGTTGAGAGATTTGGGGATTTGTTGAGATATTAAAGGGATTGAACTCAAATTAGTGCATTTTCAATTTGTATAAATTTATGAGTCTCAAGGAAAATAGATCAGAAAATTTGAGAGGTGAGATTAAAGTGCAGATTAGAGAAAAAGTTTGTAAGCCTACGGGCTTTTGTAAAGGGCCAATAATTGAGAAATCAGGCCAAGAAGGAGGACTTCCATTTTAGGTTTGCATGATTAATGAAAGAATTTGATTTTGAGTTAATTTCCATTGTATATCTTTTGGATTGTTGTTATGAATGTGAAGACAATTGTATGAATCGAATTTTATAAGGGACTGACAGTTCGATTTGGGTAATTGGTGTCGATATGGTTAAAAACCACAATACAAAACTGATTGACTATAGAAAGCGCTGAATTGGGTATAAATATTGTGTGATTCAAATGCATTAAGTCTGTGGGTTTATGTTGAACCAATGTATTAGGTTCTGCTCTTTTGAATTTTATAAGTCTATGTCAGAATATTTTATGTTTAAATGCACTGTTACCATGTGCAAAGATTCCAATTAACGAAATTTGGTCGGCAATGAAGAATGCGCTCTGTTAAACTCAAATTGTTGAGTATACATCAATCTGTTGGTAAATCGATGTTAGTCCACAACAGTCTAGACATAGAGCTTGAAGAATTCGATTGTGCTTTGGTTGTTATACAGCAACGCCGTGGGGAAAATTAAGATCTGTGCTGATTGGCATAACTTGAAGGTTCAGGGCGTAAAGGGTCATTTGGTGATTCAATTGTGATATAAAACTGTGGCCAAATATATAATTAAATGTATATGGTGTAGCGCTGGTGCTAATGTGTGGAGGAGGTAAGGTGAGAAATCCGATTGCGGAATCCAAATGCTTTGGTCCAAGTTAATGTTGTGTAAATATTTGGTCTTATGATGTGGGAAAAAGAAATGAATTTAAAATCCTTGCATAAATGAATGTTGATATTGGTATAAAAGCTTGTGAGCTTGGATTGTAAATGCAGATTGAAGTTTTGGTATGATGTTTATTGGGTTTTATTTATGTGAGCATTCGAATGAGTTATTGGGTTTGATTGAAAGTTTCAAAAGTTTATGAATTTTCCATGAATGAGGAAACTCCCATATACAAAAGCTAATTGGTTTTATAACCATAATAAGGATTTAAAAAAAAAGGAAGCTTCCGTGTGTGCAAATGATAGTATGAAATTGCCCAGATTGGAGTCTTAATTGGGCAGTGATTGCGATACATTGTTATATGCATAGTCTTTGGGAAGATTATGGGTTTTGTAGGCTCTTCCTGCATCATATTTCCATTTTCAATTATTTATTTGATTAATTTTTTAATGGATTTATCTTAATTTATAGATTTTGCATTTTGATTTTATTTTTACATTTTAATTTTGTTTTTGCAGGAAAACAATTGAAGAGATGATAAGAAGAAGCTCTCAATCAATGAGAAGACTCAAACAATTGAATAATATTTTTTGAACCAATGAAAATTGATTGAGAAAAACCACTCTTCAAACGAATTTTCTTATGAACAAATCATTTTGTAAATATTATAAATAACAGATTACAAAATGTAATAGGGGCTTCTCCCCTCTACAATTCTGGAATTTGAAAAGCACTTTTGTAATAGGAATTTAGAGGTGGAGGGTGAGAGAAGAGGAATCTTAGATCTGGAAATTATTGAGGTTTTTCTTTTACATTCTGAGTTATGTATAAGGAATAGAGTCTTGCACTATTGTAGCTCTGATTTTGAAAGTAGAAGTTTAGGCATTGTAAAAGATTGTTAGAGACTAGAGCTAGAGAAATGAACTTAATAAATTGATATTTATAATACTATTATTTTAAATGTTGGTTTTACTTTATGATAACATGAATGTGTCAATTTACTCACATACGTGTGCACTTCTGTCAGTATGAGTAATTTTCCTTAATTTATGCTATTATTTGTCTCTACTCTTATGGGTTGAATTCTAATTTCTAAGTAACTATTTACTCAAAAATATGTCTTATAAAATTGATTTATTTAATAGTGATATGTTGTGAACTATTTCCCCATGTTATTATTTAATTATTCAAGTTACTGATTAAACAATCAATATTATTTTGAGAAATACTTCCTGTGTGTTGTTGATTGATTATTGCAATTAAGAGGTCTCTAGATAGAATATGCTTGGTATTCACAATATTAGTTAATTGAACTACTTCGTTAGCTTGATATTCCATTAAAACAAACATATTTAAATCTCAATTATTTAAAACATCTTGCTCTCATTTGGGATAGATATATATCTTCCTAATTGAGATAGGATTAAAACAGTTTCTTTTGCCTGCATCTTAGAATAACATTTCATTTTGATTAAATTCTACATCCCTAAAAGGTCCTCTTCTCAAAGAGGCAAAACTTTATTTGTGGCTTGGCTAAGCCCAAATTAGCTTAAGGATCAATTTTCTTGTCTGATCGGTAAGAGAAATGATCCGATGTCTCTTTCCCACTGATAGACAAAAGTCATATTTTAAGCCAATGGAGATTGAGAGAAGATAACTGGACCTAGTTAAACCAGTTGGAGCCACCATTCCAAACGAAAAAGTAGATGCTTTAAGGTCTAGACCGGGTGGTCATCCCCCATGTTGTTGCAGCGAATTTTGAGGCCTCAACATTTTTGGGACTAGAAGGAGGGCCTGAGACTTATTTTACTTTGGATTCTTTGTATTTTAATATTTTATTTTTATTACAATGGCTCCTCTAAAACTTCCAATTTGGAGCTATATTTCTGGACGAGCATCTTCCAATACTCCACTAGAAATAGTAAGAAACTTGTCTCAGCTCAATTTTAAATGTAATATGGATATTTATGCATTTAATCATACTTTACAATTCATTCAAAAAATTTCAAATTTTACTTTTCATGATATTGATGAAGATATTTTATGCGGGATTTTTACTCTTGCATTCTTGACAAAAGCCAGAAGCTGGTGTCAATCACTTCCAGTTTCCTCAATCCACACATAGGAAAAAATTATTACAATCTTCCTTTGTAAATTTGATCGATATATCTATGAACAGGTATGTGATGATTTTGAAAATATACAAAGGTTTGAAGGTGAGTCATTAATTGATTTTTCCATTAGGTTTTGTTTAAATTATTTAAAATTTAAAACTAAAGATAAACCTTCGAAAAAAGAATTACTAGATTGGTTTGAACATATTTTCAACCTTCCTTCCATTCATAATCCATGTGAAATTATTTCAAACTTTGATCAATCTCGTTCTAATTTCATTGATATAAGTAAGAATTCCAACATGAAGGTACAAACAAACGACGATAAAATGGCCTCTATTAATTCTTTCAATTTCTTTCAATTTCTGTACATGTCTTATAGTACTAAGAAAGATCAAGGTGCACCTTCACATTTCAATGAATTTCAATCACGAAGCTAGGAAAATTTCACTAATCAATTGCAAGAAAATATTAGTAGCAATATTGAAGAAGATACCACTTTGAAATATGAAAATTAGTATGCATTAGAATCAGAAAGTCAGATCATATAATCTGAAAAGTACCAACAGTGATTAAATTTTCCAATAATACGCAATCTGCTGTAAATTTTTTTGAATTCTCTTACGATGAACAGATTCCAAATTTAGAACAAAAAAGAAAAATTCTTCAAGAAAACATAAGTAGCAAAGAAAATCATCTTAAATCTGAAAATTGCAATAAAAAAAATATACCAGAGTGCTCAAATAGAGACATTTTCAAATGCATTGTTTTGGATTCATATTTTTCTCTTTATCCTGATAAGTTTTCTAATAGCAATTTAACCTCTCTTCACGTTAAAGATATTTTAGAAAATAGAGAGGCTGATATAAATGAATTTCCCATTAGTTTTTATTAGGATAGAGAATTAATTAATGATCATTATTATGGCGTTAATGAACATGAGCTAAATATTCCTTCTTTTTTTGATACATTGAATAATATGGAAGGGAATTCTAATGAATGTCTTGAGGTCATTTAGGATAGCTACTTTAACATTGAGGATATTGATTTGTCTTCTTTACAATTGAATCTTCATGATCTAAGTCTAATCACATGTGAAAATGAAGAACAATCTAATTCAGAAATTGTTTGAAATAGTTCTCATTTTCAAACAAATAATCATACTTATGATTTCAGCATTCAATAACCAATCCAATATATGATTTATATGATCATCAATCTTCCATTCGTATTCAGAATCATTTCCTTCTCTCTAATAACCATGTGGGTATCAAAAATCATTCTAATTGCATTATTCTGCCCAATTATTGTGAAGAGGAAATTGTTTTAAGTCACTCCCAATTGTGTTGTAATAATAATTGTAACACTAATCTAAACTATGATTCAATTTTGTTATTATTTCAACATTTATTTTTAACTTTAGATTTATTTTTTGTTCTTACTCTTAGTTTCTAGATACTTTTTGCTAGCATATTGAGAAGCTCAATATTAAACACTCAATTGATGCATTACCTCAAGGGAAAAATCAAGATTCAAATTATAATTGTGAACATCAAAAGTTATTAAACGTTCAATTTCAATTGATGTTCATTCATTATCAATTACTTGTTACTTCTCAAGAGTAGTGCAAACAAGTGAGTATATTTTTACATTATGACCAACAATCTAATTCAATTAATAATCTTCCGTTGGATCTATCAGACTTCCATCCATTTTTCATTGATCAATTTGAAAGACATTCGGAAATTTTTCATTCACGGAACATCGTTAATAATTTATCACTTAAACATAACACTAACAAAATCACAGAGGCCATTTTTTCTGAAAGACCTTTTCTATAACTTGGCCTATCATCTTCTCTTCTAAACCTCTCGCACTCAATAATGGAAATCCATCCAGATTTCCATGATTCAATTGAATTTCAGTTAGAAAGGACATTTCAAGAGAATGCAAGAGTGAATAATCTACTAAAAATAAAGATACATTCTGCTTTTAGATTTATTTTTTGTAGTTTAAATATATTTGCATTTTTACTAATGTTTGAAATGTATATAGATGCAGGAATTAAAATGCCTACATGGTTACATTGGAAGTATGACTATACCTAGTTATGTTTCCTTCATTGAGTTAGAAATATGAATAGATTAATTTTCTTTTATGTTCACATTTATTTCATTATTTCAGATTTTCAATAAAACGAGTAATGAATCCAATTTCTTTTGAGAATTCCATTTCAAAAAATCAACCTAGAGCATTTTAGAAATTTCTTGAATTATCTGATCATACTTATTTATCAAGCCTTTAATTTTCTTTTATTTTCACAATTCATATCATTGATCATACATGAAGAAATTCCAAGAATTTTCTATTACTTTATAATTTTTTATTCACAAGTAATTCTAAGAACTCATTTTTACGACTCTTGTCTTCTGATTTAATTTTAGAAAGGATGTAATATGAAAAAATTCATTACTTAGCATTTTAGATTAAAATAAGAAGGTGGTGTTGAACTTATGCAAATTTTGAGAAAATTTGGGAGAATTTGAAGATTCATGAGGTAAACTTACAATCAAAATTCTTCCAGGTATGTGTTTACAGGTCATTTATTATTTATTTTTCTTTCAAAGATTGTTTCTTATTTATATTTTTTTTTGTGTGCAGATTCTCATTAACTTGATTATGTAGATCTGAGATAAGCAAGCAGCCAACCCTTGTTTCCAAAATCTGCAACATGTTCAAGGAAGTATTTATGATTTTGTCTGAAATTTGAAGGGTGTTTAAATTTTGCTTATATTGAAATCCTGATAAATCTTAATAAATTGTCGGAAAAATCATATAAGATCATTTTATTTCATAACTCTTTTTATAAGAAATTTTTGACAAAATTATTTTCCAATAAAAAATTTTGACATTTAATTAAATTATTAAAGCGTTATTTGTTATAAAGCAAAGTTAAATCACTCACTTTATTTTTGAATTAAATACTTTAAATAAATCATCGACCCCACATATGGCTCATTATAAATCAAAAATCACATATCAGAGGCTCTGAAATGAACATACATTAAATATATCTGACATCCTGATATTCTTGTTCATTCTAATCTCTGATGATCTCTTCATCTGATATTGCATTATATGTATCACAACATATGATCAGAGGTAGCTCTTAACAATTCCCGATAAGAAACCTTCGATGCATATCTTCTAAATCAATTTCAGTTCTCTCGCTCATTTTCTGATAAAATTACTTCGCAAAAATTGCGATTTTCATATAACCCGGACCCGATATGACATTTAAATTCTCTTTAGATACAGATATAGTGTCCATTTATAAATCACAAATTTGGTAGGGGCATATATTTAAAAGTTTCGATGTCTTGGATCTGATATGAAATTACAATTCATATAATAAAAATATCGGGTCTGTTCGTCATCACACATCGACGCATCAACGAAATTACATTTCGCATATCGACAATTTTAATGGTTATTGTTAAGAACTCACGGTAAATTATATTGGTTGCAATGTGATAAAAGACAAGGTAAATATATTTCGATGTGATGATATACATATCGCATATCGCATCAGATAATCAATATGTTAAACGATAAAAATTGCAACGAGCGGTGTGGAGTTCGCAGCGAAATGTGAAATCGCAAAATCACAAAATTGCAAAAGTGTTAAATATGCAAGAAGGGAAGTTATAAAATATGCGAAGTAAAACTATGCATATTTGATTATTTTTTGTATGGGAATCTTCGATATTACTATCCTACGATATCGCATCCATCCCATCGCAGTTTTCCATCGCACATGCTCATCTCGTGACATTAACATCAGAATAATTATATCGCATTGATAAACTCAAATGAAACTTTCTCTTCAAGATTTTTGATGCGATAAACTTTGAAATTTGACTTTCCACCATTTTATTTTAAATTATTATGGAAGGATCTCAATCGCATATCGGCAAAAGTGGAAGTCACATATTTTATGTTATGCATGGTAAAGAATCTCGCGATGCAAAAAAATTCAACAAAGGAAATGTACCGATGATTAATTTATATTTTTAATTTTATTTTATTCTGAATTTATCTCCATAATCATCAGATAAAGATTCAAATCCTTTTTATATAGATGTTACATTATTCATAGTTTTGAATCAATTTCGGTACTTTGGGGCCGATATAAATTCATAATGGATGAATAAAAAATAACATTCATCATTTTAATTCATAAAGAAGCACATATTCACCCTCATTTCTAATGGATTCAATTTATTTCTAATTCCTTGAACATGAAACATTGATTTCTTTTAGTTTACTACTTGTTTTACTTGAGATTTAATAAATAATGATTTTGGGTCAATAAAACTTCTTCATGCTTTTAATTCCAATTCAAGAAAGAAGTTAACTTGCATTGGAAAAAATTATCTTTCTTAGGTAAGATTAAATGTAGTTCTCCAATGGTAAGTTTCATATGCCCACTTTCATTTATTTCCATTTCTTCATTTTTGTTTTAGTTTTTTTTAATCTCGAACTCTGTTTTTAGGTCTTCATAAATCTTTCACACCTCAACCAGATCAGTTTTCAAAGTCCATTTTCTTTTGCCCTATGAGATTCTTGTGAGAAACAGTAATGATCATCATCAAATAAGCTAAACTGGGAGTCTCTAAACCTTTATTATATTTCTTTAAGCATGTATTTTATTAGAAAATAGTTAAGATGTTTTTATGTAGATTTTGCCTAGAAAAAGAAAATTTGCAACAGACAAAAACTTCTCATTCAACATATTATCTATCATAACTGTTATTCACCCTCTACACTTTGAGAGCCTCATTTTATATAACTCTACAAAATAAAAATTTTAAAATCTCAACATAGGAATGAATGTACATATGCTTATTTTCTTTAATACTCCTTTATTGAGAAATTCATATAAGCAATCTTGTTAGAGTTTACCTTTTAAATTTTGTTTTTGTTTTATATTTTATTTTTTCATTTTTATTTGTTGATTTCTTTTCTTACTTTGGTTTAGGAGTTATTTTCCTTTTTCTTTCAGTTTTGATTTGATTTTAGTGACTTTGTCATGATTTATGTGAAAAGAATTTTTCTTACCTTACAGTTGTTGACATACATGAAAAATATTTTACTCTATCCATTTAAGTGAATTTCATTTATCATTAAAGGCATGTATTTATGAAACCATAAAGCCACCTTGATTCAAATATTTTTCATGGAGGAATACACATCCTTTCTAAGTGGTTGAGTTTACTTTTTCAAGGAAAGAACTGATTTGAGTTGAATTCAATGAGTCCCCACAACCTCTCCACATAAAAATTCTCTGATTGATAGTTGCAAGGAAATAATTTGGAGAAAACATTATGAAAGTACTATGTCCATTAAACACAAAAACTCTATTACCTTCCCACCTCTTCCACTCGAATACATCATAAATAAAAAGCTTGCAAATGCGCTTATCAAAAGAGTGATAAAAAGAGGAAGCATGGGAAATACAAGTAAACCCCTCGAGGCTATGGACGCTCGCCAACAGCAGGACTAGGCTTGTATGGCATAAAAAAGACAACTTCACCAGGGTACTATTTAGCCTCATTAGCAGCGAAGTGATGTCAGAGACAATCTTAAAATGGATATATGCTTTATCAAAAACTCACATCTCTACATCTATTTTTGACATGAGGAAATTAAAAAAAAAAAAATTCCCCAAATCTGGATTCATCACTTTTACTCGAGTTTTTTTTAAGTACTTATAATTGCAAACTCATATTTCTTAATCTATTCATGTGGGACCTATGGAAATATTTTACTATTAGACAATTTATTGATTTCCATTATTTTTAACCTTTGGGTAAATTTAAGTTCATTATCTTTAATCAGAGATAACTGATTATTCTCCCACATGTCACCATTGTTGTGGTCAAACACAACCCCCCCATTTTTAACTTATGTACTTCAAATGATGGGGACCCTTTCTACAAAAATTTTCGCTAAACAACTTTTAGGATTTTGATTAAGGTTAATTATTTTGTAAATTTTGTCATTTTTCATTTTTATCGGATTTCTACTTTGATTGTTTCATTGAATCTAGTTTTTTAAAAGTTTTCCAACGGTACTTGTTTCACTTCATTTGGTTAACCGGTTTGTAAATGGAAATCTTTTGAAGTTTTGATGATTTTTCTTGCTTGGGTTAAAAAATGTATAAAGTGTAAAAATGTTTTAATTCTCATAGTTAAAATAGTCATTCATTGCAAATATTAACTTTTAGTTCATTTTTATTAATTTTTCGTTTTTTACTAAGGGTCCTACAAAATGACTCGGCTAAATTGTACAATAGACGAAAATACATTTCAGGATTTTGGTAATTTACTCTAACTTGTTATTTTAAAACAAATTGCCAAACCCAAAACTCCAAAATTGCAAAATAGCTATAGTCTAAATTGTAGGATGATTAATCCCACGTGGGCCCCACTTCACACCCCTTCACATCTTTCCACAAAACTTTGCGATATTGAGATATCACATATCACATATTGCAAATTTTTTAAAATCTCAAAACTCGTTATTTTAAAAATTGTGATGTGCAAATATTTTTTTTTTATGCAATGAGTTAAGTTTTTTTTAATATAAGGTTTTGTTATTCCCCTTATGACTCCCATGACCTCACCCTCCACCTCACTCCCTCACGTCACTCAACATCCACCTTATAACTCCTGCTTACCTCATAATCCACACCTCCCTTATCCCTTGTCTCTCTTAATATTAATACTCACCCTCCACTCCATACTCTCCACTCCTCCTCCTATCTCTCTCATGTAATGTGCATATTTTTATTTCAATTATTTTAATTTATATTATATAATATTATTATTAATATTATATTTTAATTATAATCTTAATATAATTCAAATTATAATATTAATATAATATTTTAATATTTTAATTAATCAATAAATCATTTTTAAATTAATTTAATTTAATTTTCAATTATTAATTAAAATTAATAATGTAATTATAATTAATTAATTGATAATTATAACTTAATTTAGAATTAGATTGTAACTGAATTAGATTAATAATATAATTACAATTAATTAGCATTAATTAATTAAAAGCTATAATCTAATTTAGGGTGAGAATTTAATTAAAAAAATTTGAGTTCTAGTCCAAGCAACAAAAATTTCAGAATTCTGTCGATTTTAATACACAGACTTTGGAAGCTCATAAATGAAGTTCTACTTGGCCAAATGAGTCGGAGGATGGCTCATTAGATAGATAAAATCATGGAGAAAATTTATGAAGTTGTCTCATTCCCAGATTTGATTATTTATTGGGTCTAAAATTCAGTAGAATATCATGCTCTGAATTTTTAACAAAATAAATTTTCTGAGTTTTATTTTCTGCATTTTAATTTTCCCACAACCTCTTGTAAATGCAGATCCATTCGTCAATGATATCATTGTCCAATTATATCAACAAAAAAAAAAAAAAAAACCTCTTACATTTCCATTTTCAATTATTTATTTAATTAAGTTTTGATTGGATTTATTTTAATTTCTAGATTTTGCATTTTGATTTTATTTTTACATTTTAATTTTGTTTTGATTTTATTTTTGATTTCTTTTTGTAGCAAAACAATTGAAGAGATGAGAAGATGAAGCTCTAAATCAATGAGAAGGCTACAACAATTGAATAATATTTTTTGAACCAATGAAAATTGATTGAGCAAAACCACTCTTCAAACAAACTTTCTTATGAAGAAATCCTTTTGTAAATATTATAGATAGCAAATTGCACAATGTAATAAGGGCTTCTTCCCTCTGCAATTCTGGAATTCTAAAAGCACTTTTGTAAAAGGAATTTAGAGGTGTAGGGTGGGAGCAGAGGAATCTCAGATCTAGAGATTATTGAGGTTTTTCTTTTACATTCTGAGTTATGTATAGGGAACAGAGTCTTGCACTACTATAGCTCTGATTTTGAAAGCAGAAGTTCAAACATTGTAAGAGACTGTTAGAGACCGGAGCTAGAGAAATGGACTTAATAAATTTTTATTTATAATACTATTATTTCAAATGTAGGTTTTATTTTATGATAACATGAATGTCAATTTACTCACATACTTGTGAACTTCTTTCATTATGAGTAATTTGCCTTAATTTATGTTATTATCTGTCTCTACTGTTATGGGTTGAATTTTGATTTCTAAGTAACTATTTACTCAAAAATCTGTCTTATAAAACTGATTTATTAAATAGTGATATGCTGTGAACTATTTCCGCATGTTATTGTGTAATTATTCAAGTTACTGATTAAACGATCAATATTATTTTGAGAAATACTTCATGTGTGTTGTTGATTGATTATTTCAGTTAAGAGGTCTCTAGATAGAATATGTTGGGTATTCACAATATTAGTTAATTTAACTACTTATTTAGATTAATATTCATTTAAAACAAACATATTTAAATCTCAAATATTTAAAACATCTTTCTCTCATTTGGGATAGACCTATATCTTCCTAATTGATATAGGATTAAAATAGTTTCTTTTCTTGCATCTTAGAATAATATTGCATTTAGATTAAATTCTACATCCCTAAAAATTCCTCTTCTCAAAGAGGCAAAACTTTAGTTGTGGCTTGGCTAAGTCCAAATTAGCTTAAGGATCACTTTTCTTGTCCAATCGACAAGAGAAATGATCTAATGTCTCTTTCCCATTAATAGATAAAAGTCATATTTTAAGCCAATGGAAATTGAGAGAAGGTAACTGGACCTAGTTAAACTAGTCAAAGCTACCATTCGAAATGGAAAAGGAACTGCTTTAAGGTCCAGACCGAGTGGTCATCCCCCATGTTGTTGCAACAAATTTTGAGGCCTCAACATTTTTGGCGCTAGAAGGAGGGCATGAGAGTTGTTTTACTTTGGAGTCTTTGTATTCTAATATTTTATTTTTATTACAATGGATCCTCTAAAACTTCCAATTTTGAGTTGTATTTCTAGATGAGCATCTTCCAATACTCCACAAGAAATAGTAAGAAACTTTTCTCAGGTAAATTTTAATGGTAATATGAATATTTCTGCATTTGATCATACTTTACAATTCATTCAAAAATTTTCAAATTTTACTTTTCATGATATTGATGAAGATATTTTATGCAGGATTTTTACTCTTACATTCCTGGAAAAAGCCAGAAGCTAGCGGCAATCACTTCTAGTTGCCTCAATCCACACTTGGGAACAATTTATTACAATATTCCTTTGTAAATTTGTTCTATATATCTATGAACAGGTATGTGATTATTTTGAAGATCTACAAACGTTTGAAGGTGAGTCATTAACTTATTTTACCATCAGGTTTTGTTTAAATTGTTTAAAATTTAAAACTGAAAATAAACCTTCGAAAAAAGAATTACTAAATTGGTTTGAACATATTTGCAACCTTCCTTCCATTCATAATCCATATGAAATTATTTCAAACTTTGTTCAATCTCCTTCTAATTTCATTTATATAAGCAAGAATTCCAATATGGAGGTACAAACAAGTGATGATGAAATGGCATCTATTTTGTATAATGAATCTCTTCAATTTCTGTACATTTCTTACGGTACTGAGAAAGATCAAGGTGCACCTTCACATGTCAATGAATTTCAATCAAAAAGCTTCAAAAATTTCACTGATCAATTGCAAGAAAATATTAGTAGCAATATTGAAGAAGATACCGCTTTAAAATCTAAAAATCAGTATGCATTAGAATCAAAAAGTTAGATCATAATCTAGCAAGTACCAACAACGATTAAATTTTTTGATAATATGCAATATGCTGTAAAATTTTTGAATTCTCTTACAATGAACATATTCCAAATTCAGAACAACAAAGCAACATTCTTCAAGAAAACATAAGTAGCCAAGAAAATGATCTTAAATCTGAAAATTGCAATAAATAAAATATACCAGAATGCTCAAATAGAGACATTTTCAAATGCATTGTTTCGGATTCATATTTTTCTCTTTATCATGATAATTTTTCTAATATCAATTTAATCTCTCTTCACGTTAAAGATATTTTAGAAAATAGAGAGGCTAATATAAATGAATTTCCTATTAATTTTTATCAGGATAGAGAATTAATTGATAATCATTCTTATGGCATTAATGAACATGAGCTAAATATTCCTTGTTGTTTTGATACATTGAATAAGATGGAAGGGAATTCTAATGAATGCCTTGAGGTCATTTATGATAGCTACTTTGATATTGAGGATATTGATTTGTCTTATTTACAATTAAATCTTCATGATCTAAGTCTAATCACATGTGAAAATGAAGAACAATATAATTCAGAAATTGTACGAAATAGTTCTCATTTACAAAAAAATAATCATACTTACGATTTCAGCATCCAAGAAACCAATCCAATCTATGACTTATATGACCATCACGCTTGCATTCCTATTCAAAATCATATCCTTCTCTATAATTCACAAGTGGGTATCAACAATCATTCTAATTACATTATTCTGGCCAATTCTTGTGAAAGGGAAATTACTTTAAGTCACTCTCAATTGTCTTGTAACAATAATTGTAACACTAATGTAAACTATGATTTAATTTTGTTATTATTTCAACATTTATTTTTAACGTTAGATTTATTTTATGTTCTTAGTCTTAGATTTTTAGATACTTTGTGCTGGCATATTGAGTAGGTCAATATCAAACACTCAATTGATGCATTACCTCAAGGGAAAAATCAGGATTCAAATTATAATTGTGAACATCAAAATTTATTAAACTTCCAATTTCAATTGATGTTCATTCATTATCAATTACTTCTTACTTCTCAAGAGCAGTGCAAACAAGTGAGTATATTTTTACTTTATGACTAGCAATATAATTCAATTAATAATATTATGTTGGATCTATCGGACTTTCATCCATTTTTCATTGATCAATTTGAAAGACATTTTGAAAGTTTTCATTCATGGAAGATCATTAATAATTTATCACTTAAACATAACACTAACAAAATCACACAGGCCATTGTTTCTGAAAGACCTTTGCTACAACCTAGCCTATCATCTTCTCTTTTAAACCTTTCCCACTCAATAATGGAAGTCCATCTAGATTTATATGATCCAATTGAAATTCAGTTAGAAAGGACATTTCAAGAGAATGTAAGGGTGAATAATCTACTAAAAATAAAGATACATTCTGCTTTTAGATTTAGTTTTTGTAGTTTAAATATATTTGCATTTTTACTAATGTTTGACATGTACATACATGCATGAATTAAAATGCTTACATGGTTACATTGGAAATATGACTATACCTAGTCATGTTTCCTTCGTTGAGTTAGAAATAATGATAGATTAATTTTCTTTTTTGTTCGCATTTATTTCATTATTTCATATTTTCAATAAAACAAGTAATGAATCCAATTTCTTTTGAGCATCCCATTTCAGAAAAGAAACCTAGGGCATTTTAGAAAGCTCTTGAATTATCTGATAATGCTTATTTGTCAAGCCTTCAATTTTCTTTTTTTTTTCACAATTCATATCATTGATCATACATAAAAAAATTACAAAAATTTTCTATTACTTGACAATTTTTATATTCACAAGTAATTTTAAGAACTCATTTTTACCACTCTTATCTTTTGATTTATGTTTAGAAATGATGTAATTTGAAAAAAATCATTACTTAGCATTTTATATTAAAACAAGAAGGTGGTGTTGAATCTTTGTGAATTTTGAGAAAATTTGGGAGAATTTGAAGATTCATGAGGTAAACTTACAATCGAAATTCTTCCAGATATGTGTTTACAGTTTCATCATCATTTATTATTTATATTTTGTTTTGTGTGTTTATCTTGATTAACTTAATTATGCAGATCTGAGGTAAGCAAGCAGCCAACCCTTGTTTCCAAAATCTGCAACATGTTCAAGGAAGTATTTATGATTTTGTCTAAAATTTGAAGGGTATCTAAATTTTGCTTATGTTGAAATCTTGATAAATCTTAATAAATTGTTAGAATAATCATATCAGATCATTTTATTTCACAACTCTCTTTATAAGAAATTTATGATAAAATTATTTTCCAATCAAAAACTTGGACATTTAATTAAATTATTAAAGGGTCATTTATTATAAAGCAACGTTAAATCACTCACTTTATTTTAAAATTAAATACTTTAAATAAATCATTGACCCCACATATGGCTCATTATATATCATAAATCGCATATCGGTGATCCAGGTGGATATTGGTGGTCACCCGGCTATTCCACTTGGGGCCCCACCATTGTCTCTTTCAGTTTTTTTAGTTTTGGCACAACTAACTATTTTTAGCAGATTTTCGGGCCCTGAACTTTCGGAGTCGTTTTGAGGCCCTAAACTGCATTTTTTGGGAAAACGGGGAGCAACATGGGTCACGTGACTGATGTTGCTCACTCAAAATTTGTATTCCTTGAATAGATATTTCTAACGAGGTATGGTATGCATCAAACGGAGATCGTATGCCAAAGGTACATCCCTGGGAAGTTGAAACACCAATTTACCCAAACGGGGCCCATAGTTTTGGCACTTCATCTCCTAGGGTTAGGGTTTTGGCTGTTTAGGATTTCCCATTGTTTCTAAATAATAAATAGGCCATCGAGCCTCATTGTAACTCAATTCAGAGGCTTTTAGCCACCACATCTCTTCTCAGAGATAGTTACCAGTGCCCTAGCTAGTTTTATTTCCATTCTATCTGTAAGCAAATTTCAATTCTTCGATATTAATGAAATGAAGTTTTATTTCCATTGCATCTTTGTATTTATGGTTATATGTTTATTCTGTTGCATTCTTGCATAAATATGGATCAGTTGTATCAAAGTTGGTTGCTTTTTCTCGACCTTTCTTTGCATGTCCCCAATAAGGTCAGGGTATAAGGATTTAGGCCTCGATCTGGTGGAACCTTTGCAAGATCAGCCTCGCAAACCCTGACGGACGCCCATGGGGGATGAAAAGAAATATGAGGGAGCAGGAGATCCTATCGAAATATTTCTCGAGGAGGCCCTCGAAAAACAAAGGAACAGGATGATGGATAACTTTGCCCAGATCCTTCAACGGCTACCCACCGGTGGCACATCTGCATCTAGCAGCCACTCTGGAGGTGCGACTCCTTTTAAGGTACAAGTAAATTTTGACATTCCCATATTTGAGGGTCAAATAGATGTAGATGTCGTAGATAGATGGTTGAATCTATTTGAAGGATATTTCTTGGTTCATGACCTTTTCGACAGGGATAAGATTATTTTTGCACTCCTCAAAGCTGCCCCCCATGTCAAGGATTGGTGGGAAACCCACTGTGAGAAAAAGGACGATACAGAACCTTCTCTGTTCTCGGTCGTACCCACTTGGAATTCTTTTCGAGATGCCATCAGGGAACAATACTATCCTATGGGGAGCTATGACGACAAATACATACAATGGAACATGCTATGACAACAAAGGGATCAAGATGTACATGAGCTGACGAATCTGTTCCATACCCTGTGCACCAACTTGGGTATCGAATATTTAAAGAAACATCTGGTGTTAAAGTATCACAATTGTCTGCACAGATACATTTAGGAGGAAACAGAGTTCCTCGACATCTCCTCGCTTGGTATGGCATACCAATATGTTTCCAAGATTGAGCAGAAATTGAAACAGAAGCAGTGAGACTTTGGATCTGCGAATCAAAAGCAATGGAAAGGTGCTCCCAAACAGCAAAAAAAAGGACAGAGCCAAGGCACGGTGACTCAAGACAATGTGTCAAAGCCACAAGAAAAAAACAACACCACAAAGCCAAAGAAGGACACAAGAAAGTGGTGTGAGTTCCATAAGAGCTCCACTCACAACACAAGTGAGTGTCGGACCAAGCAGTCGCTGGTGGCTGAGATGAGGGCTTCTGAGTCAGATGCATGCTCCGACTCTGTATCTGAGCCTAACAAGGGGAATGAAAAATGGAAACAGATTATTGATGTAGAGCCCAGCACCACTTTTGCCACTACGAAGATCCAGAAGGAGGAACCGAAATATCCAGAGGAGGAGGAACGTCTCTTCCACTCCTAGATGTGGGTAAAGGGCTCCTCGATACAGTTCATTGTCGACAATGGGAGCCAAAAGAACCTCATTTCAACAGACGCTGTGAAGTGGTTGGGCTTGTCGACCACAGCTCACCCACATCCATACACCATCAGGTGGCTTCACCAAGGACGAGATCTTCACGTCAGCCAGCAGTACCACCTTCTCTATAGCATCAAGCCGTTCACGAATAAGGTATTATGTGACATTGCTCCTATTTATGTTTATAATGTATTATTAGGACAACCATAATTGTGGAAGCGTCATGTTATGTATGAGTCTCAGCCTTGCGTTGTTATTGTTACTTTAGGAAATAAGTTCTACAGGATACCAGAGGTACTACCTCCTGCTGCTATCTCTTTGGTTACTGAAAAACAATGTAGTAATCTCATTTCCTAAACCAAGAAATTTGTTTTCCTGATGATCTGCTCCTAGGGCAAGAAGAAAACTGTGACCACGAACTCCAAGCAGTGCTCCTCTACATGACAACAACAAATGGATACATTTTTGGAGGAGTATAGGGACATCTTCACCTCACCCACAGGGGTTCCTCTACACTGTCAGGTCAAGCACCTGATTGATCTGACCCGAGGTGTGCCGCTACCTAATGGACTGATCTATTGGTGCTCTATTCTGGAGAACGATGAAATAAAGAGGTAGATTCAGGAGTTTCTGTAGAAAGGTCACATCCGACCAAGTTCATCGCCCTGTGGGAGCCCGATCGTGTTGGTACAGAAAAAGGATGGGACGTGGAGACTCTGTATTGACTATCGGGTGCTGAACAAGATCACTGTCTAGAATAGGTACCCGATCCCACAGATTAATGACCTTTTGGACCAACTCAAAGGTGAAAAATATTTTAAAAAGATCGACTTGAAGTCTGGGTATCACCAGATACCAATTGAACCCTCTGATGTATGGAAGACTGCCTTCAAAGCCAAGGAGGGCCTTTTCGAATGGCTGGTCATGCCTTTCAGGTTGATGAATGCTCCCACAACCTTCATGAAGATGATGGATGACATATTGTGGCCATTCACCAACTCATTTGTAGTGGTGTACTTGAATGACATTCTGATCTTCAGCTAGACTTGGGAAGAGCACCTTCACCACATCGAACAAGTCCTCCAAACACTGCGGCAACACAAGTTGTGTGCCAATTTGGAGAAGTGCACTTTTGGCATGACCCAGGTTCAATATCTGGGATACATTATTGATGAAAGGGGGGTGCATGTGGATCCAAACAAGATCGAAGTCATTCGGGATTGGCCAGCCCCAACCACTATAACAGAGCTTCGCAGCTTTCTAGGTCTTGCTAATTTCTACCATAGCTTCGTGTTGGCATTCTCTCATATCACTTGGCCCTTGAGTCAATTCAGCAAGGGAGGAGCAAGAGCAAAATTATTTTGGTCGGAACCTCAACAGAAGGCATTCATAGAATTGAAAAATCACCTCTGTTCTGCCCCAGTGCTCACATTACCAGACTTGCAACAACCATTTGAGATAGAGATAGAGGCCTCTGACTATGCTATTGGGGCAGTTCTTACTCAATAGGGACATCCAATGGTATATCGTAGTGAGATATTGTCTGACACAGTTCGCAAGTATCTCACTTATGACAAAGAAATGTATTCCATTGTGCAAGCTTGTCGACAATGGAAGCATTACATTTTGTGGAAGGAAACAATCATCCACATAGATCACCGACCCCTGTAGTTCGTACAAACACAAGGGAAGTTGCAGAATGATTTCCATCAGAAGTGGTCCACATATCTGCAATAGTTTCATTTGAACATCAAGTACAAGAAGGGTAGCACCAAAAATGTTGCAGACTGCCTCAGCCAAACACCGATCGTGGCGCTCACCATCATTCTCAATTATTATGGGCACAAGACTTCTGATTGGCTACTTCTCTATGAGAGAGAAGCAGAATTTTGCCACACTTACAAGGCACTCTTGGGGGGTACACAAGTTCCAAATTTTCACCTCCAAGATGCACTTTTATGTCACTTGGGACAAATTTGTATTCCTTCAAGTGAGCGTGCCAAGATGATATGGGAAGAGCACTACAGTAGAGTCGTTGGACATTTGGAGGCCGAGAAAATAGTAGCAGTACTCCAGAAGTATTTCTATTGGCCGAACCTTCGAAAGGATGTCAAGAATCACATCAGATCTTGTACTGCCTGTGCCATTGCCAAACCGACCATCAAGAAGTAAGGCCTATATACTCTGCTACCTAACCCTAGTATACCTTGGGAATCCATCTCCATGGATTACATGTCGGGCCTACCTTCTACTAAGCATGGAAATGACTGTGGTTTCATGGTCATCGACAGATTATCGAAGATGGCCATTATGGCGGCCTTCAAGAAGAATATCAGAGGAGAAGCCACTGCTAAACTCTTCTTTGAATGAGTGTGGGTGCACTTTGGGATCCCACAGTCTATCATATCAGATCGAGATAGCAGGTTCCTCAGCACATTTTGGTCCAGCCTCTGGTCAATTCTGGACACCAAGCTCACCAAGTCCACAACTTTCCATCCCCAAACAGATGGCCAGACAAAGGTCATCAACAGAATGATTGTACACATTCTGTGCATGTACAATTCAAAGCATCCACGCACATGGGATGAGAGCCTCCACTATGTACAACATAGTTATAACTGGGCTCTCCACAGTTCAATCAGCCATAGCCCCTTTCAAGTGGGCTTGGGATTCCAGCCACTATGTCCCATTGATGTAGCCATGCCATTTGCAGCTACTTAGGCCGATTTGGCTCATGTGCAGCCTAAAGTTGACAAATCAAATAGCTTCATTGAGCGCATTCAACACATCCTCCAACAGGTTCATGACATATTGGACAGAGCCAATACTAAGTACAAGAAACACCATGATTAACACCGGGTGCCACACAACTTCCAGGTGGGTGACAAAGTATGGCTACATTTGCAGAAGGAGCGCCTCACTGGACCCCACCGCAAGCTTCGCCCACTCCGATACGGGCCATACACCATCACCAAGGCTATAGGGAACAATTCCTTCGAGCTCATTATTCCACCATTCCTTGGTCTGCACCCAGTATTCAATGTGGACCACCTTCATCCTTACTTCCCACCTCTACTAGACACCTTTGACATTGCAGAACAACTCACACCAATAAAGTTAAACCGAGAATACATGGAACAGGCCACCACAGATTGTATCATGGACATGAAAATCAAGAACACTCACCAACAGAAGATCCAACTATATCAGGTTGTCAAAGCTGGCCAGCTCCTACACCAAGAAAAGTGGTTCACCAGGGACCAAGTTCAGCAAAAATTTCCTCATCTCATGGTGGAACTTAATGCAATAGGGACCATTGCTTCCTAAGGGGGGAGGAATGATCCAAGTGGATATTGGTGGTCACCCACCTATTACACTTGGGACCCCACCATTTTCTCTTTTATTTTTTTCAGTTTCAGCACAACTTACTATTTTTAGCAGTTTTTAGAGTCCTGAACTTCTAGAGCCGTTTTGAGCCCCTAAACGACGTTTTTTGAGAAAATGGGGAGCAACATGGGTCCATGGTCTAATTATACTCACTCAAAATTTGTATTCCTCGGATATATCTTTCTAACGAGGTATGGTATGCATCAAACAGAGATCGTATGCCAAAGTTACATCCCCGGGAAGTTGAAACACCAATTTACCCAAACGGGGCCCATAGTTTTGGCGCTTCATCTCCTAGAGTTAGGGTTTTGGCTGTTTAGGATTTCCCATTGTTCCTAAATAATAAATAGGCCCTCGAGCCTCATTGTAAATTAGTTCAGAGGCCTGTAGCTGCGACATCTCTTCTCAAAGATAGCTACCTGTGCCCTAGCTAGTTTTATTTCCATTATGTCTGTAAGCAAATTTCAATTCTTCGATACTAATGAAATGAAGTGTTATTTCTGTTGTGTATTTGTATTTATGGTTATATGTTTATTCTATTGAATTCCTACATAAATCTGGATCAATCAAAGGCTTTGAGATGAACATGCACTAAATATATCTGACCTCCTTATATTCTTATTCCTTCCAATCTCTAATGATCTCTTCGTCTGATATTGCATTATATGTATCACAACATATGATCAGAGGTAGCTCTTAAAAATTCCTGATAAGAAACCTTCGATGCATATCTTCCTGAATCAATTTCAATACTCTCACTCATTTTCTGATAAAATTACTTTACCAAAATTGTGATGTTCATATAACCCAAACTAGATATGACATTTAAATTCTCTTTAGATAGAGATATCACATCTGTTTATAAATCGCAAATTTGGTAGGGGCATATATTTAAAAGTTCCAATGTCCCAGATCCGATATGAAATTACAATTCATATAAAAAAATATATGGTATGTTCTTCATCGCACATCGACGCATCAACGAAATTACATTTCACATATCAGAAATTTTAACGGTTATTGTTAAGAACTCATCTGGTAAATTATATTAGTTGCGATGCGATAAAATACAAGGTAATGATATTCTGATGTGATGATATCCATATCACATATCACATGAGATAAGTAATATGTTAAATGATAAAAATTCCAACGAGCGGTGTGGAGTTCGCTGCGAATTACGAAATCGTAAAATCAAAAAATTGAGAAAGTGTTAAATATGCGGGAAGGTAAGTTATAAAATATGTGAAGTAAAACCCTGCATAATTGATCATTGTTTTTATGGGAATCTTATGATGTGACTATCCTCCGATATTGCATCCATCCAATTGCAGTTTCCCATCGCACATGCTCATCTCGTGACATTACCATCAGAATAATTATATCACATTGCTAAACTCAAATGAAACTTTCTCTTCAAGATTTTTGATGCGATAAAATTTGATATTTGACTTTCCACCATTCTATTTTAAATTATTATAGAAAGATATGAATCGCGTATTGGCAAAAGTGGAAGTCACATATTTTAAGTTATGCATGGTAGAGAATCTCACAATGTAAAAAAATTCAACAAAGGAAATGTACCGATGATTAATTTATATTTTTAATTTTCATTTCTTCTGAATTTATCTCCATAATCATCAGATAAAGATTCAAATCGTTTTTATATAACTATTACATTATTCATAGTTTTGAATCAATTTCAATACTTTGGGGCTGATATAAATTCATAATGGAAGAATAAAAAATAAAATTCATCATTTTAATTCATAAAGAAGTACATATTCACCCTCATTTCTGATGGATTCAATTTATTTCCAATTCCTCGAACATGAAACATTGCTTTATTTCAGTTTACTATTTTTTTTACTTGAGATTTAATAAATAATGATTTTGGGTCAATAAAACTTCTTCATGCTTTTAATTCCAATTCAAGAAAGAAGTTAACTTGCATTGGAAAAAAATTTCTCAGGTAAGATTAAATGTAGTTCTTCAATGGTAAGTTTCGTATGCCCGCTTTCATTTATTTTCATTTATTCATTTTTGTTTTAGTTTCTACTGATCTCGAACTCTGTATTCAGGTCTTCATAAATCTTTCACACCTCTACCAAATCAGTTTTCAAAGTTCATTTTCTTTTTCCCTATGAGATTCTTGTGAGAAGCAGTCATGATCCTCATCAAATTAGCTAGACTGGGGAGTTTCTAAACCTTTAGTCTGTTTCTTTAAGCATTGATTTTATTAGAAAATAGTTAAGATGCTTTTATGTAGGTTTTTAGTTGAAAAGGAAAATTTGTAACAGACAAAAACTTCTCATTCAGCATATTATCTATCATAACTTCTATTCACCTTCTACATTTTTAGAGCTTCATTTTGTATAACTCTACAAAATAAAAAATTTAAAATATCAACATAGGAATGAACGTACATACGCTTATTTTATTTTATAATCCTTTATTGAGAAATTCATATAAGTGATCTTGTTAGAGTTTAGCTTTTAAATTTTGTTTTTCTTTTTCTTTTTTATTTCCTTATTCTTATTTGTTGATTTCTTTTCTTACTTTAGTTTAGGAGTTATTTTCCTTTTGTTTTCAGTTTTGATTTGATTTTGGTGACTTTTTCATGATTTATGTGAAAGAAATTTTTCTTACCTAAATATTTTACTCTATCCATTTAAGTGAATTTCATTTATCATTAAAGGCATATCTTTATGGAACCATAAAGCCATCTTGCTTTAAATATTTCCATGGAGGAACACACATCCTTTCTAAGTGGTTGAGTTTACTTTTTCAAGGAAAGAATTGATTTGAGTTTAATTCAACGAATCCCTCTCACCCCTCCACATAAAAATATTCTGATTGATAGTTCGAGGGAAAGAATTTGTAGCAAACATTATGAAAGTATTATGTCCATTAAACATAAAAACTCTATTACCTTCCCACCTCTTTCACTCAAATACATCATAAATAAAAATCTTCCAAATGTGCTTATAAAAATAGTGATAAAAAGAGGAAGCATGGGAAATACAAGTAAACCCATCAGGGCTATGGATGCTCGTTGGCAGCGGGACTAGGCTTGTATGGCATAAAATGGACAACTTCGTCGGGGTAATGTTCAGGCTTGCTGGTAGTGAAGCGATGTCAGAGAAATTCTTAAAATGGATATATGTTTTATCAAAAACTCCTATCTCTACCTTCTTCTATTTTTCAAATGAGGAAATTTTAAAAAACAAATTTCCCCAAATTTGGATTCATCAATTTTACTTGAGTTTGTTTTAAGTACTTATCTTTACAAACTCCTATTTCTTAACCTATTCATGTGGGACCTATTGAAATGTTTTACTGTTAGACGATTGATTGATTTCCATTATTTTGAACCTTTGGATAAATTTAAGTTCATTATCTTTAATCAGAGATAACTGGTTATTCTCTCGCATGTCGCCATTGTTGTGGTAAAACACAACCCCCCCCCCCCCCATTTTTAACTTATGTACTTCAAATAATGGGGCCCCTTTCTACAAAATTCTTGGAAAAACACATTTTAGGGTTTTGATTAAAGTTAATTATTTTGTAATTTTTTTCATTTTTCATTTTTATCGGATTTCTCTTCTAATTGTTTCATTGAATCTAGTCTTTTATAAACTTTCCAATGATACTTGTTTCACTTCATTTAGTCAACCTCTTTGTAAATGGCAATCTTTTAAAGTTTTAATCATTTTTCTTGCTTGGGTTAAAAAATGTATAAAGTGTACCAATGTTTTAATCGTCGTAGTTAAAATAGTCGTTCATTGTAAATATTAACTTTTAGTTCATTTTTATTAATTTTTCATTTTTTATTAACGATCCTACAAAATTACCTGGCTAAATTGTATAATAGATGAAAATACATTTCAGGATTTTGGTAATTTACTCTAACTTGTTATTTTAAAACAAATTTCCAAACCCAAAACTCCAAAATTGTAAAATGGCTATAGTCTAAATTGTAGGACGATTAATCCCATATGGGCCCCACTTCGCACCCCTTCACATATTTCCACAAAACTTTGCGATATTGCGATATCGCATATCACATATCGAAAATTTCTTAAAATATCAAAACTTGTCATTCTAGAAATTGCGATGTGCAAATACCTTTTTTTATGCAATGTGTTAAGCTTTTTTTAATATAATGCTTTGTTATTCCTCTTATGACTCTTGTGACCTCACCCTCCACCTCACTCCCTCACATCACTCAAAATCCACCTTATAACTCCCGCTTACCTCATAATCTAGTCCTCCCTTATCCCTTCTCTCTCTTAATATTAATAGTCACCCTCCACTCCATACTCTCCACTCCTCCTATCTCTCCCACGTAATGTGCAGATTTTTTTTTGAATTATTTTAATTTATATTATATAATATTATAATTAATATTATATTATAACTATAATATTTTTGTTATAATTTTAATATAATTCAAATTATAATATAATATTTTAATATTATAATTAATCAATAAATCATTTTTAAATTTATTTTATTTTATTTTCAATTATTAATTAAAATTAATAATGTAATTAGAATTAATTAATTGATAACTATAACTTAATTTAGAATTAGATTGTAACTGAATTATATTAGTAATATAATTACAATTAATTAGCATTAATTAATTAAAAACTATAATCTAATTTAGGATTAGAAGTTAATTAAAAAATTCAGATTTTTAGCCCAAGCAACAAAAATTCCAAAATTCTGTCAATTTTCATATACAAATTTTGGAAGCTCATAAATGAAGTTTGACTTAGCCAAATGAGGCCCAGGACAGCTCATTAGATAGATAAAATCATGGAGAACATTTTTAAAGTTGTTTAATTTCTATATTTTACCATTTATTAGGTCTAAAATTCAGCAGAATATCATGCTCCGAATTTTTAACAAAATAATTTTTTTGAGTTTTATTTTCTGCATTTTAATTTACCCACAACTTCTTCTAAATGTAGATCCATTCGTTAGTGATATCATTTTCCAATTATATCAACACATAAATCAAAATAAAACTTATATTTGCATTTTCAATTATTTATTTAATTACGTTTTGGTTGGATTTATTTTAATTTCTAGATTTTGCATTTTGATTTTATTTTTACATTTTAATTTTGTTTTGATTTGTTTTTGGAGGAAAATAGTTGAAGAGATGAGATGAAGAACCACTCAATCAATGAGAAGGCTCCAACAATTGAATAATATTTTTTGAACCAGTGAAAATTGATTGAGCAAAACCACTCTTCAAACAAACTTTTTTATGAAGAAATCCTTTTGTAAATATTATAAATAACAGATTGCAAAATGTAATAGGGACTTCTCCCCTCTGCAATTCTGGAATTCTAAAGCACTTTTGTAATAGGAATTTAGAGGTGCAGGATGAGAGGAGAGGAATCTCAGATCTGGAGATTATTGAGGTTTTTCTTTTACATTCTGAGTTATGTATAAGGAACAGAGTCTTGCATTACTATAACTCTGATTTTGAAAGCAGAGGTTCAGGAATTATAAAACACTGTGAGAGACCAGAGTTGAAGAAATGAACTTAATAAATTGGTATTTATAATACTATTATTTTAAATGTTGGTTTTATTTTATGATAACATGGATGTGTCAATTTACTCACATACTTGTGCACTTCTATCGGTATGAGTAATTTACCTTAATTTATGTTATTATTTGTCTCTACTCTTATGGGTTGAATTTTGATTTCTAAGTAATTATTTACTCAGAAATCTGTCTTATAAAATTGATTTATTGAATATTGATATGTTGTGAACTATTTCCGCATGTTATTGTTTAATTATTCAAGTTACTGATTAAATGATCAATATTATTTTAAGAAATACTTCATGTGTGTTGTTGATTGATTATTTTAGTTAAGAGGTCTCTAGATAGAATATGTTTGGTATTCACAATATTAGTTAATTGAACTACTTCGTTAGCTTGATATTCATTTAAAGAAAACATATTTAAATCTCAATTATTTAAAACATCTTGCTCTCATTTGGGATAGATCTATATCTTGCTAATTGAGATAGCATTAAAATAGTTTATTTTGCCTGCATCTTAGAATAATATTGCATTTACACTAAATTCTACATCCCTAAAAAGTCCTCTTCTCAAAGAGGTAAAACTTTAGTTGTGGCTTGGCTAAGCCCAAATTAGCTTAAGCATCACTTTTCTTGTCCGATTGTTAGCTCGCTATATTACTAGTATAGTCCCTTATTTTTGTTAGTGTAACCCCATTATTGTTATTATTGTACCCTTGTAACCCCCATATTGTTATTATTGTGCCCTTAAATTATTATTGTTAGGTCAGCTAGGATTACATTGTGGCCCAATGGACTCCTATATATAGAAAGGAGGTTTTGTAATTTGAATCATCCAAGAATTGTTCATTCATGTAGTGTATTGGAGATTTCCCCCTCAAAGTGGCTCATTTCTAAGGCGTTGATATCTCTTTTATTCTATTTTTCGAGTTGGTTTTACAACATTTGGGATCAGAGCTTTGAGACTCTAGGGTTTCGCTGCTCCAAACAGGTCAGCGTGGAATTTTTGCTATAACTATTTTTCTACGAAGGTTTAGAATCTGAAATTTTTAGAGTGCGAAGCCAAGATGCTGAGGAATATCGTTGCAAAATTTCAGATCTTGGTTCGCAATATTTTAGGAGATATGATCTGTGCAAGTGAGATCATTTTGCAGGCTCCTGAATTTAACCTAAACAGGTCATCATGGTATTTTCGTAATAATGTTTTTTCTACGAAGGTTCATAATTTGAAATTTTTAGAGTGTGAAGCCACAATCCTGAGGAACATTGTTAAAAAAATTCAGATATTGGTTTGCAATATTTTTTGAGATATGATCTGTGGAAGTTAGAGCTTTTTGAGGCTTCTAAATTTCATCTCAAGGAGGTGATCATGGGAAAATATTCATAGCTCTCTCTCTGAGCATCGGATTGGAATGTCATAAAAGGGGGCACACGTACACGGTACAAGGTTGACACCGCAACAATTGGAAGAAAAAGGAGCAAAAGGGCCTTGCTATAGTTGTGATAGAAAATACACTAAAGGTCATAAGTGTGTTGAGAAGAAATTACTTACATAGATTGTGAAGAGGAAGAAGAAAATGAACAAGAAAAGGATATACACTAGGAACCAACCAAAGAAGAGGAAGAAATGAGTCTGACCATATCGTGTAATGCAACAGCAGGAATTAGCACTCCTCAAACTCTCAAGATAGAAGGACATATGAAGAAGGAAAAAGTAATAGTGTTGATTGATTCAGGTAGTACCCATAATTTTATTCATTGTAAGGTAGACAAGCAATTGAATTGTTTCATATACCCAGCACCAGAATGTCAAGTGATGGTTGCAAATGGAGGAACTATAAATTGCTCTTTAAATGCCATAATATCAAGCTAACCATGGGGGAATATGTATTGAATAGTCCAATGATTTCAATTCCTATGGGAGGTGCTAATGTTGTATTAGGAATATAATGGTTACAATCTTTGGGGACGGTAGATTTTAATTTTCAAAAAAAATTCTGGAATTTTTTTTCAAAAGGAAAGGAAGTAGAATTACAGGGTATGGCAGGGAAGCCGGGAAAGATAATAAGCTCTAATGTCATGACAAATCTTCTAAAAAATATCAAGGAGGAATAATTGCACAATTATGCTGACTAGAAGTTCCAACATCAAAATCATCTATTTCTACAGATCTCCAAAAAGTCTTGGACAATCATTCCAAGGTTTTTGAAACTCCAAAAGGATTCCCACCTATTCGTGATCATGATCATGATATTCATTTGATTCCCGAAAGTTTTCCTCCAAATATCAGGCCTTATAGATATCCTTATGTCCAAAAGAGCGAAATTGAAGGTATGATTGCAAAAATGTTAGAGGCAAGTATAATTCAACCTAGTCAAAGTTCTTTCTATGCTCCTGTAGTATTGGTACACAAGAAGGATGGATCATGGCACATGTGTCTGGATTATAGGGAGCTCAATAAGCTCACCATTAAATATAAATTTCCCATTCTTGTGATTGATGAATTATTGGATGAATTACATGCAGCAATTTATTTTACCAAATTGGATCTTTGTTCAGGGTATCATCAAGTTAGAGTGAAGACTGAAGATATTCTAAAAACAACATTTCAAACTCATGAGGGTCATTATGAATTTTGGGTCATGCCTTTTGTCCTTACCAATGCACCTTCTACATTTCAAGGGTTGATGAATTCCATTTTCAAATCCTTCCTTTGAAAATTTGTGCTAGTATTTTTTGATGATATATTAATCTACAACAGGTCTTGGAAGGATCATGTTCAACATGTTGATGGGGTTCTCAGACTATTGCAAGAGAAACAATTATATGAAAAAACATCCAAATGTTTCTTTGGAGTACAAGAGGTGGAATATCTGGGTCATATTGTATCTCACGAGGGTGTTAGGGAAGACCCTCACAAAATTAAAGCCATTAAGGAATGGAAATTCCCCACACCCATAAAGCAGTTGCGAGGATTTCTCGGATTAACAGGGTATTATCGAAAGTTTGTTAAGAATTATGGGAGAATAGCAGCACCTCTAACAACATTATTTAAGAAAGATGGATTTTCATGTACTCTTGAAGCAAATAAGGCCTTTGAACATCTTAAAGAGGCAATGTGCCTACCACCAGTCTTAACTACGCCAGACTTCACAAAAACCTTTATTGTTGAATGTGATGCCTCGGGAAATGGAATCAGCATTGTTTTAATGCAACATGGAAGACCCATTTCTTTTGAAAGTTGTCCAATCAAAGGAAATTATTTACAGAAACCTATTTATGAGAAGGAAATGTTAGAAATACTGCATGCACTAAATAAATGGAGAACTTACCTAATGGGAAGACACTTCAAGATAAAAAGTGATCATGATAGTCTTAAACACTTTTTGGAACAAAGACTATCTTTAGAAGAGCAGCAAAAATGGGTCACAAAGATGTTGGGTTATGACTTTGAAATAATATACAAAAAATGGAAGCTAAATGTTGTTGCAGATGCACTCTCAAGAAATAATGAAGAGGTGGAATCATTGCTTTGTGCCATTTCTATTATCCATCTAGATTAGATAACCGAAACAAGATGGAAGAAGGAAGAATACGTGTGGACACTCATTCAAAATTTGCAGCAAGATCCTAGTACATCTGATACATTTATTTGGAAAAATGATTCCTTATGGTACAAATATCATTTATATATTTGTAAGAATTCCCAGCTAAAACAAAATATTATTTTGGAATTGCACACTTCTCCTTTAGGAGGACACTCAGGATTTTTAAAAACTTACCACAGGGTGAAGAAATAATTTTTTTGGGATGCCCTTAAATCTGATATTCAAAAGTTTGTGGTAGAATGTTTGGTTTCAGCTTAAATAAAGTTGAACATTTGAAAACCTTGGGTCTTCTACAGCCTTTATTCATTCCAAGTCAATGTTGGGAGGAGATTTCAATGGATTTTATCACTGGTTTACCTAATTCGGAAGGAAAGAGTTTCATCATGGTGGTAGTTGATAGACTTACCAAGTATGCACACTTTTGTGCATTATCTCATCCATTTAAAGCAAGTATAGTTGCTACTACATTTACGGTAACAATTCAAAAGCTACATGGAAACCCAAAGATTATTGTAAGTGACAGATATCTCACTTTTACTGGAAATTTTTGGATGGAATTATTTTCTTGTTTGGGTAATCAAATAGCTCATAGCTCATGTTATCATCCTCAATCCGATGGTCAGGCGGAGATGATAAATATGCAGGATATCCTCGTTATATTGTATACGATAAACAAACAAATGGTCCCAATGGATACTGTTTAAATAAATGCACTCATTCATACCTGGCTAAAAATGACCCCATTTATGGCACTTTATGAATATATTACCATCCATCACACATCATCTTTAAGAAAATACTAGGGTTCAAGCAGTGGAGAATCACATCGAGCATCAACAAGAAGTTCTCCAACTCTTAAAGGATAACCTAAATTTGGCACAAAATCGAATGAAACAACAGGCATATCAACATCACAGTGAGAGAATTTTTGATGTGGGATATTGGGTATTTTATGGCTACAACCATACAAACAAATTTCCCTCAAGCAAGCTAAGAAGGATAATAAATTATCGCCAAAGTACTATGGTCCTTACAAGGTGTTGCAAAATATTGGTACTATGGCATACAAATTGGAGCTTCCTGCTTCTTCATGAGTGCATCCAATTTTCCATGTTTCATTCTTAAAGAAGGTTATAGGTGAAAATATTCCAGTTCAAACAATATTGCTAGAACTTGATGAGGAAGGAAAAATCATATTGGAACCTAAAGTAGTCACAGAAAAAAGAACTCGACATCTACAAAATCTGTCAATTTCAGAGTATCTCATCAAGTGGAAGAACTTATCCACTAAAGATTCTACATGGGAGGATGAGAATTTTATACAGAAGCACCCAGAGCTACTCAAGCATTGAGGACAACACTTTTTTGAAGGAGAAGGGCATGTTAGGTCCTTATATTACTAGTATAGTCCCTTATTGTTGTTAGTGTAACCCAATTATTGTTATTATTATACCCTTGTAACCCCCATATTGTTATTATTGTGCCCTTAAATAATTATTGTTAGGTTGGCTAGGATTACATTGTTTCCCCACTAAGATTACATTGCGGTCCCATGGACTCCTATATATAGAAAGGAGGTTTTGTAATTTGAATCATCCAATAATTGTTCATTCATGTAATGTATCGTAGGTTGCCCCCTCGAAGTGGCTTAGTTATAAGGCATTGATATATCTTTTCTTCTCTTTTTGGAGTTGGTTTCACAACATCGATCAACAACATAAATGATCTGATTTCTCTTTCCCATTGATAGATAAAAGTCATTTTTTAAGCCAATGGAGATTGAAAGAAGTTAACTGGACCTAGTGAAACTAGTCGGAGTCACCATTCCAAATAGAAAAGGAACTACTTTAAGGTCTGAACCGGGTGTTCATGCCCTATGTTGTTGCAACAAATTTCTAGGCCTCAACAGTATGATAATTCATTTTCTACCTATACCTACAATTCCCAAACCCCTATTTCACTCCATTCACAAGGTTTCCCTATCTAAACCGTATGTTGCAGCATTAGCAGCTAAATCATTGGAAACTTGGCGTGGGATCCCTTTCACTTGCCTATCCTCCACTCAATTCATTCCATGAATTCCTCCAGAGCCTCCATGAACCATATTGCTCTGTTTCTGAGAAAACTAAAGCAAGAAGAGGAAAGAAACAGACTACTACAGGTATCATAGAGTTTCCTGTAGAAAAAATGTGTGTGGCACAACAAGGAAAAAATCTAAAGCAAAATTCATGTAGATGACTCTAGAAGACCACCAATTGACTCCCAAAGGACAAGCACACCAACCATGGCACCTAAAGCCCTCCATGCAGTACCTGCAAAAGAAAAAATAAAAGAAAATGGTAAGCAGCTCACTCAGAAAAGACAAGTAGCTCACTCACAGAAAGTTGCTCACTTAGAAAACAAATTAAAAAATGAAGATACAACAAATAAAATACTAAGGATTCTAGCACCGGCTCTACATCCTTACACCATGTCATTCAACACCTCACCAACACTTTCTAAGCTCATGTATGGCATCTCACCTCTCGATGTGCATCTATAATGGCCAGAATAGTTGAATGTCGAGTTTTAGAAATTTAAAAAGGAAAAATCGTGGCTAGTTAACTTGGCCACCTTAGTAAAGTAAAACTAGCGGAAAAGTGAAAGTGTATGCCACGTGGGAAAGTAAAATAAACTCAAGTAAGAGTGGATGGGTATGAAGGGAAGTGATCACAAGGTCATCAATTATTAATAGAAGTGGGGGACAATGGTCTGAAAGAGGAAACTTGTGTTAAGTACAAGTCACCACAACGCTCCAAATTTAGTTAAAAATCCAATAACGGTAATATTTGTCTCATTTTCACCATTGCATTGAGAATTTAAAATAGAAGCAAGAGCAGGAGAGAAGTGGTAGCCATCGGAAGAGTAGCATCAAGGTTTGGTCTTGAATGCACCATTGTGATATAGGAAATATATTTTTTCTATAGGCAACTTCAGAAGTAGAACGACAAGGGTTTAGAGGGAAACACATAGTCACCTGTGGGTGAAATGGCTTCCCAAATCCTCCATATCTCAAACAAAAATAGAATAGGACCAAGGTAAGTGGATTTTCATCCTCCATAACTGAAATTTTGTCCATACAATTCACACTCAGCAAAAGTAATTTTGAGTGTTAAAGGGTAAAACAATTTTTTTTTTTTTTTTTTCAAGACCTCCATCTCCAAGACATAACTCGTCAACCTCTCACCACCTTCATATCACATACATTAAAGTGGGAGGAGGATTCAACAGAAGAGAGCCTATTGACATTACAAGAATTAGGCAGCACCCTCAGGTTATGGAAATATTCTAAAATCACCAAATGCTAGGGTTCTTTGAGATATTGAAAGGCTGTGATGGTGAGATAGCTAAAGAATTTTCAGTGTCTCTGTAGTCACTTTCAGAAGAAAGAGGCACCACTATGATTAGAGGCCTAGCCAACACATTATCTCCTAAAATCCAAAGTAGAGTTACAACCTTTCCCTTAGGATTCAAATGGGTTAAGGAAAGAATGCCCAACACTATATCCAAGACGAATTTCTTTCTACTAGGAGAGGAGTACATTGAATACAAAAATGGAGTGAGGAGAGAAAGCCTTCCATGCCCCTAGGATGAAGTAGCCTTCCACATCATGAAGTTTATTTCTTATGAAGGTATACTTAGTGTGGTCTATGGGTATCATTTCATATTTTTAAATGAACTAAGGTTTCAAGGAGAGATCTCACTTGAACAGATATTAAATGTCGCTCACTTCCTCCTAAACTCCATAATTTACATGAGCCATAGAGTGAGGCAAAGGAAATATCATCACTTGTCCCATCATGGCCTAAAAAATCTAATTGTAAATGATTCTTTGGGAATGTTGAACCTAACTGAATCATGGTATTCTTTCATAGACATGGATATGGAAGCCTTTATAGCTACCCAAATAGGGAAAACATCTTCTTCTTTCCTTAGAGAAAAAGAAGAAGAAGAAGAAGAAGAGGCTGAAGAGGAGTTAGAAGAGGAGGTAGAAGAAGAGGAAGAGGAGGTAGAAAACAAGTAAGAAAAAGAAGAGATGGAAATTGAGGTAGAAAACATACAGACAAAGAGAGAGAGAAAGAAAAGGTTGAGGGAAAGGAAGAAGAAAGGACTGAGGAAAAGTAAGGTGTGGACCCTATATTAGGCAATGAAACCTCTCCTAAAGACACCAGCATGTCACCTGACATCACATATCAAGAGGTAGCTTCCACCCTAACTACTTTGAGCACAACTTTCAAAACAAAAAGAAAGAGGTAGACATCTATGTACTTCAAACCTAAGAAGAGTCAGAGGGTGAGATAGGGAAAACAAAAAAACTCCCACAAAGAGACATATTAGCATTGAAGAATCACCAAATAAAGAGGAAGAAATAAGATTAGAGGAAGGAAGGGTGCAAGAGGTCGCCTCACCCATAAGGACGCTTGTAATATATATCAGAAGACATTCATCCAGATTGGCATACAATACATTGCATGCAACCACCATAGACCCTCCAACGAAGGAAAAGAGTGAAAAATAAGGAAAAGAGGGTCTTGAGCAAGAAAAATAGATTTTTCTACAAGAAACTCTGTTTTTTCTATAGGAAACTCCAACAAACACAAATTTGGAAAAAAATGCCTTGGTTGAAGAGGAAAAGACAGCCACAGAGGGGAAAGAGGTCAAGGAAGTTGAGGGAACGACAGAAGAGGAAAAAAATGATGAAAAAGAGAGAGGAAAATATTATAAAGAAAAAACCATACACCAAAATAAATCCTCAAATATTTTACAATAGTTCCAAACCCTAGCCCTCAACCTAATATCAGCTCTTACTACACATAGATTAAGGGGCCTAGGTTAATTCCTCAAAATTTCACAATTCCTTTTCTTTATCAGTTGGAGGAAGAGAGGGCACACACTCATCATTGGATGAAGCTTTCCACATATAAAGGAGTGTATGACATAGGAGTCATGGAAGGAAAAGTAGCTGAGTTGTGGAAGTATTTATTTGATGTGAGGCTCAAAGAGTATGTTTTGAAGGAGATGCTTCAGAATGCACATGCAGAGAATGTAACACTACAAGAGAAACTTCAAAAAAAGGGTAAAAAAGTGGCCATCATGGTATATTTGTTCATGGAGGCCATTCAACATATATATCCTTTAGATTCATATGCAGTTTACCTTAAGGAGAAGTGGATCCTCTTTCAAATTAAAACATTAGCCTCTCATGGATCCTTACCTTTCCAAAACTATAGATAGTTCATTAATTTCTGCAATCAAGCAAGTATGGCAGATGAGGTGAAAATGGAAAAGTTTTACATTAATAAACTTGTGTTGACTGATTTAAATATTTTGGACCCCAATCATAGGACGTAGGATATGAAATTAATGGCTTTGGCATCATGGATGGTTAATGAGGAGACAAGAGAAAAAGATATGAGAAGGGTTATCAAAAGAGAAAATAGAGAATCCTTACATATTAGGGTAGAATTGTTCAGCCCTAGAGGAGTCATCAATAACCATATAAATATTGAAAAGGATGCTAAACCTCCTCAAAGATATCTCCATACATAATCTCACGTAATGGCTCACTTTGATAATGTTTCTAGGTTGTTGGGATATGAGTTCATAATGGCTAGCCAAAGAATATGGAACAACCTCCCTCATATCCTTAGAAACATGGAGTACCATAGACTAGAAAAGTTGAGTGGTGCCTTGGGGAGAGCACCATTGTACAAGAGGGTCCTGTAGGAAAAAGATATTCAGTTCCTTGGCTTGAAGCTCATTCCAGCCTTGCAGTTGGGGCTCATTGATGGAAAGGAGCAAGATGAGTAGAACAGAGAATGAAAGGAAGCAGAAAAGAATGATGGTTTTTACCATTTTAAACGAACTCCCAGACTTCTTCCTTGGGAAGTCAAAGGGTCCATCAAAGCCTTAAAATAAATGCAGAAGGAGGACTAGTTGCTTAGAGAATGAGCAACCATTTAATAACGGGTGATGATGAGCTCCATCATTAAATACATTTGGATGGGTTAATGGTCACATTCTTGCCTTATCAAGTCTCCTTTTCTTGCATATTAATTATAGTATGGTCTTATGGTGCTAGTGTAGAAGGTGACTGCAGTTTATCATACTTCAAGTACCTAACAGAAGTTAAATGCAGGAATATCATGAAGATATTTCATTTTTGTGAAGATTTTGTCATCAAGGATCACAGTAGATAGAAAGGAGAGATTCTAGGGGGTTTTCCATCCTCCTTAATTCCATAAGGTAGCGAAGGGATCATAGAGATTCCCTCCAAAAACTTGAAGTCAAAGGCATCCAAGAAAACTCAAGATCAAGTGCACTAAAGCCATATTTCACTTGTAGTCAAGTGGGCTTATCACCTAATTTTTAGGGAGATGTTGGTAGCTACGCTTTAGGTTAAATAGAGGTGAGAAAGAGCTCATTAGGATTCGAAATTTGGATAAATCCATTAGGATCTTTGCTCCTGTAATAATTTTTAGATACTTTAATATTGATGTAATGAGACTATATTTTGAAATGAAATTATTATTCAAGTTATTCTTTACTGATCTAGTTTCAGAGACCTAGGCTTGTGGGTTAGGGCCCAATCCATGTGCCTTAGCCTCTCTTGTGTAATCATTCATTACTTTCATGTCATTTAGCTAGTTTTTCTTGTGAGTATTTAGCTAGTTTGCTTGCATTTTCATTTAATATTTTTATTTTGTTTCCATTTATCTTTTGTTTTAGATTTAGGTTTCTTACATGTTAGTAGAATAGGTTATAACTTCAGAAAGATGTGTGTCAAACCTCCCCCTCTCATCTCTGTCATTGGACCTTAAGGAGGGTAGACCTTCCCCACAAACCAAACGTGCTTTTAAGTTTATGATTTTTTGGAATAGGTAAGATTAGTTGTTGTGATTCCATGTAGATTCTTACAATGTTGTGTTAGAACTATTTTTGTAGATTAGAGTAGATTTGATTCACAAATTCAAGTCATATTTTCCATTTCCTTTATAATGAATTTGTCCATTTGTATTGCATGAATGGGTAGTTTTATTGTAGGTACATGTAGCACAACCAAGGAGAGATTTACCAACACCTTCAGCTTCATCTCTCACCCTTGATCACCCCCCTACTCATCAAAACCTCCATCAGCCCTGTTTTCAGATTTTTCCTCCCTACACCATGAGCAAACTGTAGGGGTACAATACAGGCCTCCCAAAAGGTTCTGAGCTTGGCCAAGGGGTGGGACACCTTCCACTCATCCTAATACACCTTCACTCCTCCTTCAATACCCTTCTCCACCTATTTTTGGCCTCGGATTTACCTCAGACTGTTTCCTATAGAAATTCAGGAATTTCCTATAGCACTATAGGAAACCTATAGTAGCACTTGAAATAGAACTAGTGTGACCATCCTTAAGCCCAGAAACCACCATCCACATCCTATAGACATGAAAATACCACTCATACACCTTCATCCTTGCACCCATGTGTTCAAGCCTTCCATAAGGCACCTTAGCACTTTCTTCTCCTAGCTGCAAAACAACACAATTACAAGCATACATAGGTCATGAGTAGTTGCATGATTAAAATAATGATAGATAGAGCATAGAGTAAGTAGAGCGTGTTTAGCCATTTGGCCCAGAAAAGTGTGATTATATTAGCTTCCTTTATGTCATTTCAATTTAGAAATTTACTTCATGCAAGATGCCTAGGTTGCTTTCATTTCTTCTCATAGTTTAATGAGCAGATTTATTTCATTTCAAAATAGTTATATGTACTTGCTTGTTGAAGTGTAGTTCTATACTTTCTGATAGCTCCATGGATTTGAAAATTTTGTAGCCCTAGGCCTAATTTCAGAAGTTTGACAAACTTCATCTAGTAACCCTAGAAATAACACCCTTTCATAAAGTTCGAAAGAGGATGACATGAGTAGAATGCATATGTTGTGTATATAGCACTTTCACCTCCAATTTTGTACAAACCCTGGGTTAATAAATTAAATTAGGGCATAATTTGGGAGTTGTCACATTCTTGGTGTAATACGAGGGCTCACTAGTAGCATTCGACATTGGATGAAACTTTGACGTTAGCAGTGGATTCTGGACTTCCTGGGAAGGAGGTGAATTTTGTTTCCTACTTTTGAGGGTGGAGGTGCGTGCCTCTGGATTCCCTTGTTACTAATATGGGAATTGTATCCTTTTATTTGATGGTTTAGAAAATGTGTATATCTCTATATATGTATATTATTATAAACAATGTATCGAGATGGATTTGAAAAGCTCCATAGATAGTATGATTATTTATTGGTTGAATCAAATGTGGTTGTTATTGTAAATACTATAATGATCTATGTTATAAAGCTCCAGTACACGGTATGTTTTTCATGTTTCAGAAGTGGTCATTGTAAATACTGCAACGAGATGTGTTATAAATCCCCATGGGAAATGTGTTTAATTTTAAGCAATTTTATTGTTTGTATGTGTTATTGAACACCGAGGAAGATGTTCCCCCAAGGGGGATGTTTCTGTAACTTCCCTGGTAAAAATTTCCATGTAAAAATATAATAACCATGGTGGATGGGACATGTATTCCAAGATGAATGGTGGGAAAAATATCATAGTAGGTGTTCACTTCGGTTATTATGGCTAAAGGAAATTGGAAAAGGCTTTGGAAAGGAAAACTGGAATTTATTGACATTATTTAAGAAAATACTGGAAAATAGGAGAAAAGGAAGGTGAAAGGTCATAGGTTGCATGTGAGAAGGAAAATGAAGGAAAATAATGGAAATTGAAGAAAATAGAGGCCTCGTTAATAAAAATGATATCAAGGATTAGTTGGTAAGATTTTGTTTAGTGTAGTTTTGGACCTCTCATTACTCTCTCTCTCTCTCTCTCTCTCTCTCTCTCTCTCTCTCTCTCATACTCTTAGACACTTAGAGTATTCTTGGAGCACTCTTGGAGGAGTGTGGATACTTGGTTATTTGGAGCAAGAAGGAAAGGGAAGATCAAGAAATCATAATTAGTCATAGGGATGAGAAGCTATAACATGTTTTGATTGTAGGTATCAAGTTGCATGTATGTTTTCCTCACTATTTTTGGCATTCATGGTTTATGCATGTGTATTTTCATAGTTTTTCCATTTCCTGGATAGCCATGGTGTTGTGGATTTATTTCCACTACTGTTTTCTATTTGGTTCTCGTGATTCCTTAGTTGTGGTGTCAGTTATTATTTACTAGAAGCCTTAGTTCCAAAAAGGCTCTGGAAGCCCGATAAGCAACTATGAGTTGAGTTACTAGTCCTAGAAGCCATGGTTGGACAAAGGCTCTGGAAGCCATAGGTGGGTTGACTCACTAGCCTTGGAAACCCTAGTTGGAAAAATGCTCTAGAAGCCCTGTAATAGTTGAGTTTGAGTTATTAGTCCTGGAAGCCCTAGTTGGAACAAACACTATGGAGCCTTGGAATAACTTGGATAGAGACTAATCCATGATGGTTGTGATGTTCGACAGTGAGGTGGAATCCCCGGTTGAGGGTTGAGGTGGTTTGGCCTTTGGAAGCCTTACATTGTTTGTGATTGATGTGTGCGATGATATCCCACATTCATGCTTGGAATATGGCATGGGGTTTATTGGCTAAAGTGAGACTTGGCTCAGCAAATATATGGTCAAGAGGAAAGTTAAAGTCCCATCTCCAATTGGTTTTTATATTCTATAATAAAGAGCTCATTCCCCTAGTATTAAGTATGAAAATGTACTAGTTTATGTATGGATTTATTGTTGTTGCATCTATTTTATTTTTGTTGTTATTGTGTTGGTTCTAAGAATGTATTCAATCAGTAGTGATGTATGGATCTATCCATGTTTTTACAAGTAAATGAATTGTAGCTTCTAATGTATGGGAGCAATGAATCTTAGGGATTCTTCGATAAGTAGGATACCCCTACGTTTAAATATGTTGTTTACACATGCACATGCATTTTTTGTGATATGTTTGATGAAATTATTGCCATGTATAGGAGGGGTCTATATGAGTTCTTGATGATGTGATTACTTCTGAACCTTTTATTTTATTTTATTTATCATCTCCTAAAGTTTCATGAAGTTCTGGGTAGTGACCTGGGCTCTAGGGTTGAAAAGGTGGCACAAATCCTGGAGTTGCAGGCACAAAACTGACCAATTTGGGCCATGGCCACATGCTTTTTATGTTGTTCTTGCGGCTATAGGCCCCTAGCCACTACCTATCCTTGGAATTCCTGCGGCTATGGTCCAAAAGGGTCAAAACTTTAGTCTCCCTTAGGGGTTAGGGGTCTGGAAGGTTGGGTTACCTCCTATGGATGTTGTTGATGATGTATAAGGTGTTTTTGTCTTGTTTCTGTCAATTCCACTTCCTTAAGGTCATTTAGGAGGTTGAATCTCATAGTAATATCCTCTTGTCGCATGTTTACCTTGGTTGGTCGGTTACTTGGGTAGACGTGGGAAGAGGGTGTTACATAGACGAAGGAATGGGCACAAAGAAAATAGGGAAATTTGTGGGAGTCATAGAAGAGACAAATGTGATCAAGGGGATCATGAAAATTCTCAAAATTGAAAGTTCTTGAAATCTCTTGAAACCAGTGCTAGATTTTAGTGGTTATCATCTTGAATCCAACACTGTTCAATCGCCTCAAAATGACATCATATTCTCAAGTTATGATTATCTAAAGTTTTAGCAAAACGACTAAAAATTCAAGTAGCAAGGTTGACTAAACTCCTGATTTGGAAGACCATATGTTGATGTCAACATCTAAATAGTGATGCATAGTGAGTGGTACAGTCTAATCCTGTGTTGCCATGTGGCAATACTTTATGATACTTGGTGATGAACTATTATTACTTCAAGGTTTTGGGACAAAACAATTATGGATTGACACGTGGAGAAATCGTAGGCTGCCACGTGGCACTCTGGGAGAGGCCAAAAACAATTTATGCAGACCAGAAGAACCCACAGGATTCAAACACAAGACCTCATATAAATGAAAGAATGGCTTAGCCAATAGACCAGACATATGTTTTTAATATATTATTTGTGCCAAGTATATTTTAAATGCATTGGTTTGTATGGTGGTAGGAGGGGCAACACACTTGACCTGAACACTTAGTTAAATGATTCCATAAGACCAACAAAATTGGTGTAAGGGGCAGGTTTGTTAAGCCCTATAGTGAGTTCTGTCGGCAACCATATAATGAACAGTACTGTGATGGAGGAGGAGGACCGTGTAGCACCTGGCCCATACTGGCCCCTAATCCCATGAACCACTATGTGACCATATGTTGAGACAGAGGGAGATGGAGCGGTAGGAGTAGGCAGTTAGCCCTTGCCCCCATCAACATGTCGTTAAGGTGACCATTAATATTGCTTAAGGGATATTGGTGTGGTTATGGAGGCGATAATTTTCCCCATTTTCGGCTGGAATTCCACTAGTGCCAAGAAAAATTCCTGCTCGGCAATTGGCAAAAAGGAGGAACTCATAGGATGATTAGCCAGAACTACAAATTTACAGAACAATTAGAAAAAATTGTTTAAGGAGGAATATCTTGCTCATTTCTCGACCTTTTTGATCTCAAGGAGCACCTATATATGGGTTTTTGAGCATTCTAGATCCATTGGAAGCATTATTTTTGAAACTTGAGCATTTTAAACTGATGTAATTTAAGATTTTAACATATAATTGAAGAGGTCTGACATTGGAATTTGGACCCGAAAGCATAGCCTAGGAAGGGTGAACTCCATTATCAAATTGTTTTTTTTTTTGGTTATTCATGGTTCATTTTTCTCTATTTTATTTATGCAAACTAAGTTTAAAAACAATAATTTTCTGTACTTTTTCAACTTGATCCATTTCACACAAAACATAAAATTGCTAGGAAATTTTGGTGGAAATTATATAACTTATGTGTCATATATCCAAAATTCTCCTAATCACACGCTATTTAACTTCATGCATAATATAGAATCTATTCCACCATTGATCATCACATGCGGAAATAAACAAGATTAGAATGCACACATGAAACCATAAAAATTCACACACATTAACACAATGATTTAATGGGAAAGCCTGAAGCTAAAAACCCCAAGTATCTGTATATAATATATGTCATAGAGATCATTTAACAATCCTCATACAAAGCTGAACATGTCAAGCTCTCAGTACAATACAATCGCTACACACTAATAAGGTCTGATATAGCAAATCCATGCACCGATCTCTGCCACCCACTAGCCTGCCTCTACTGTGCAATCCTTGCTGAAGAATGGCTCTGAATGAACTCGAATTCACCTAGATTTCACTACGCAATCCTCATTTGCATCTCCACTGAGTGTTGGATGTAATCAATGCATCACTATAGTCACAACTGATAGTCACACTTGCTCTTTCACCTACCTCTCCACTGGTCTCCACTGAAACTGTCCATGCATTGTAGTTAACTAATGTATTCTTCAGTTGATTACTGAGTTATTATTTACTCAATTAATTAACTAATGAATTCACAACACTCTCACTAGTGTATCAATCAGTTAGACTAGATATAACTAGCTCAACTGAGTCTAACTGAGTTAAACTGAATACAACTCCACCAACTACCACTATAACTCCACCAAACTCTGTCACATGAGTTCTAATTGAAGTCCTCATGCATTAGCTCCAGTAAACCCTCAAGAATAGCGTAATTCATTCTGTCAGCTACTTTTCCACATCTGTGCACTTAACTGAAGTGCTCCAAGAGAATAAGATAATGTTTAGAGTCCAAATATTATTAAGAGCTAATAATATTCGACACATATATTTTTAGACTGGCAACATAAAAATAGATTTCGTCGAATATGGCTAAAAAAAAAAGTCCATCTATTTTTCCAACTTGACCAACCATACACAAGTAGCATCTTGCAACTCATAGAATATGATCGACATGTCTAAAAATAGACTTTGCACAAAAGATAGCCTACGGGCCCACTTAGTGAAGGCAACTCTTTTCACTAAGCTCATCATCTTGTTGAATCTCAACACTCCCTCTCAACAAGATAGGGATTATCTGCCACCCCGATCCTGTCTCTATGGTATTCGAATTTGCTCCTGGTGAGCACCTTCGTCAGAATATCATCATCCTGATCCTCCGTAGGAATGTAAGATAGTAACATGATCTTTCGCTGCACACAATCTCTGATATGATGGTACCGGATGTAAATATGTTTAGATCTATCATGAAATACTGGATTAACAGAGAGTTTAATGCAACTCTGATTATCACAATATATCACAGTAGGATCTAAGTGTGAACCAAACAACCCGACTAGGATCTTCCTCATCCATATAGCCTCGCATGCAGCCAAAATTACTACCATGTACTCAGCCTCCACTAAACTGAGTGCCATAGATCTTTGTTTCCTACTATACCAAGAAATTGGTGTACACTCGATACTAAAAATCCCTCCAGATGTGCTCTTTCTATTCGTTGGGCTCCCTGCCTAATTTGCATCCGTGAAGCCATGTAGCTTCACCTCATCTGACTGTCTGTATCGCAGTCCATATCCAGATGCTCCCTTGAGATACCTCAGGACATGCTTTCCTGCCTTCCAAAAGAGCTTGGTAGGCTTAACCATAGCTTGTGAAAGCTGGTTAATAGCGTAGCATATGTCCGATCATGTATTGACCAAATACATGAGCGAACCAACCAACTGTCGATAAATAGTGGCATCCACTACCTCTTCCGATGTGGCATCCTCTTTCCTCCAACCACCAACAAGAGGAGTGCTGATAGGCTTGTAGCCTTGCATGCTAAACTTCTCTAGTATCTCCCAGGCATACTTGCCTTGAGACACAAACAGTCCACCCTTCTGCTGCTAAATTTCCAATCCCAGGAAATAATGAAGGAGGCCCAAGTCCTTCATCTCAAACTCCTTTGCAAGATCTACCTTGCATGAGTGTATCAACAGTTCTTCACCCGTTAGTATCAAATCATCTACATAAAGTATAATGATTAGCAACTTACCCTCAACCACAATCTGGTACAGGTTAGGATCCGCCTCACTCTTGGTAAAACCAAGTCCGGTGAAATAACTGTCTATCTGTGTGTACCAAACATGAGGTGCTTGTTTCAACCCATACAATGCTCTTTTGATCTTGCACACATGTGACTCGCTGCTGAAGATTTCAAATCCTTCAGGCTACTCTATGTACACCTCCTCCTCAATGACTCCATTGAGGAATGTAGTCTTCACATCCATCTGATGAATGTGCCAACCCATTTGCACTGAGAGAGCAAGGATGGTCCGTATGCAAGAATACCTTGTGACAGGTGAAAAGGTTTCTTCATAGTCGATCCCCTCAATCTGTGAGAAGCCCCGGGCAAAAAATATTGCCTTGTATTTCTCGACGCTCCTATCAGCAGCTTGCTTCACTTTGTAGATCCATCTCAAACCCACCACTGATTTCCCTTCCGGCCTTACGAAAATATCCCATGCACTGTTTCTGACAATCAAATCATACTCTTCCACCATGGCATCTACCCATGCAGGGTCCTCCACAGCTTCCTCGAAAGAGGATGGCTCTATCATGATACACTTTATCATCAGAGCCATGTATCTAGTATATTGGTCAGGTGACTGTCTTTGTCTGCACTGTGATGTAGGTGCTCCTACATTTTGCGCTGCATCAAGATTCAGTCACTCAGCTTCTGTAGTGCGCTTTCGCTCTCTGATGTTTGGCACCGAATGAGTGGTTTCTTCCACTCCTTGAACCTCCTCTTGTGGCTAATCCACATCCTAAGGCTCATCCTTAGGAACTAGTACCTCCTCATCTGCATGCAAGTGTAGCTCCCTCTCAAGCGATAACTTCGTGGCTTTCTCCTCATGAAATTTGATATCCTGTCACACAATAGTCTTCCAACTGTTCGAAAAATATACACGATAGTCGTGGGGTGTTTCTGTGTACCCCACAAATATACCAACCTCTATGGTCGGCTCTAGCTTCTTCCTGGCATCCTTCATCACTTGAATGTAAACAGGTGAACCAAAAATCTTCAAATGAGAAATTTCATGCTTCTTACCAGAAAATGCGTCTTCAGGTGTACTCAGGCTAAGTACTCTATGAGGACAACAGTTTTGCACATAAACTATAGTTTTGCATGCATCATCCCATAATTGTATGGGAAAGGCCCTGATCATGTAACATCACCTGTGCAGCACCCACGATCATTCTGTTCTTTCTCTCAGCAACCCCATTCTGCTATGGGTTATGAGGCACTATGAGCTCTCTTCGAATTCCTTCTGCACTGCAAAAGTCTTTGAATTCGCCAGAGATGAATTCACCACCATTATCGTTCCATAGAGCCTTCACCTACTTCCCCGACTGTTTCTCAACTAGCACCTTGAACTCACAGAACTTTGAGTATGTCTCGCTCTTCTTCTGCATGAAGAAGATCCAGCACTTACGAGAAAAGTCATCAACAAATATCACATAATACCTATTCTTTGCTGTCGAAGCTACAAAGAAAGGTCCACACACGTCTGTGTGAATTCTCTTAAGGATTGTCGTGGTGCGACTATCCTTCTCATGAAAGGTGGCTTTCACAAATTTTCCCAAAGTACATCCCTTGCACTGATCTGACTGCGCAAGTGTACCCTTGGGAAGCCTGGTAGAATTCTGCTGCAAAATTTTCAAAGCACCATGTTGAAGATGGCCCAATCTCCTGTGCCACAATTCGCCCTCATCCCGGCTCACCACTGCTTCTGCTTTTCCTACCATTGCTGCGCAGACATCTAATTGATAAAGGTTACTAACTCGAATCCCTATCCTCTAGGTTTCACCAGTTGCCTTACTACACAGGAAAGCATTTCCCTCACTAAAGATAACATCATATCCCTTGTCTTCCAACATCGCCACAGAGATCAAATTCTTCTTCAATCCTAGAACATTCATGACATCCTTCAATATGAAAGGTTTACCAGACTCCCTCTCAAAGGAAATGGTCTTGATACAATTTGCACTGTATCTACCATCATCGTCCATCTTGATGTGCACTCCAAGATCCATTTCATCTAGATCACTGAACAAATATTTGTCTCCGGTCATATGGAAATATGCACCACTGTCAAGAAACCACACTGATCCCATCACACTTGAGACCAAGCGTGCAATCAGCAAAAAATCCAACTCAAACTGCAAGGCTAAGGCCTCTCCAGCTACAGATCCAGCAGCCTGCTGATTTTTCTTCTTCTGTGGACAATTAGTGGCATAATGTCTGTGTTGGTGAAAGTGAAAGAACTTCACCTTGGACAAGTCCTGCTTCTTGCCTTTCGCACTGGATTGAGAAGGATTTTTCATTCCCTTCCCTTTCCTTGATTTGGCAGCCAAAGCACAATTTTCTTCATCTTCATTCTTCAATGAAGATCCATCCCTAGTACCCCACCTAATCTCCTCTGGCATAAGATCCAACCAAATTCGCTCCCATCCTGGCAGTTTCTCCTGACCATTGACAAAGTCCTCGTAGGAATGTCAACTCTTCGAAAGCCCAAGGAGAGCCAAGCTCACCAAGTCCTCTTCATCTATATTAACCCCAACACTTCCCAACTCATCCCTGCACTGGACAAACTTCATGAGGTACTTGGGTATACTTTCACCCTTCTCCATTTTTATTTTTCTTAGCTTGTCTTTAAGCACCAACTCACGTTCGTCACTTCTGCTTTGGAACAAGTCTGTCAAAGCTTTCCACATCAAGAATGGAGAAGCTTTCCAATGAAGACTGGACACTATGTGATCCTTCACACCTTCCAGTAGAATCCTTCAACATTGTGTTGTCTTCTTTTGCCATGCATCAAGTGCGGCAGCATCGCTAGAACCATGCTTTGGAATTTCTGCATCTATGAACTCCTTCAACCCATTATCATCCAACACCGCCTCCATCCTGTCCTTAAATGTAATATAATTCGAGCTGCACTCAAGGGAATACTCCAATCACAATCTCTTGAAATACATTTCAATGAATGCTCAACTTTGACACTAAGAAAACACTGCAGCAAATTTGAATTCCACCAACACAAAACTCAACCGCTTCAATAGTTGCAATCTGCTCCAATGATCAACTACTCTGATACCATGTAGAAATTGTATAACTTATGTGTTATATATCCAAGTTTTTCCTGATCACACACTATTTAACTTCATCCACAATACAGAATATATTCCACCATTGATCATCACATGCGGAAATAAACAAGATTACAATGCACAAATGAAACCATAAAATTTCACACACATTAACACAGTGATTTAACGGGAAATCCTGAAGCTAAAAACCCCAGCTATATTTATATAATATATGTCATATAGATCATGTAACAATCCTCATACAAAGTTGAACATGTCAAGCTCTTAGTACAATACAATCACTCCACACTAATTAGGTCTGATCTAGCAAATCCATGCACCGATCTCTACCACCTGCTAGCCTGCCTCTACTATGCAATCCCTGCCGAAGAATGGATTTCAATGAACTTGAATCCACCTATCTTGCACTGCACAATCCTCATTGGCATCTCCACTGAGTGTTGGATGCAATCAATGCATCACTATAGTCACACCTGATAGTCACACTTGATCTTTCACCTACCTCTCCACTCGTCTCCACTGAAACTGTCCATGCACTGTAGTTAACTGATGTATTCTTCAGTTGATTAATGAGTTATTATTTAGTTAATTAATTAACTAGTTAATTCACATCACTCTCACTAGTGTATCAATCAGTTAGACTAGATACAACTAGCTCAACTGAGTCTAACTGAGTTAAACTGAATACAACTCCACCAACTACCTCTATAACTCCACCAAACTTCCGTCACATGAGTTCTAACCGAAGCCTCATGCATTAGCTCCAGAAACCCTCAGGAATAGCGAATTTCTTCACGCCTAATATGACATGATCAGGCACTTAATCAAGTGTCAGTAAGAGAATAAGATAATGTTTAGAGTCCAAATATTATTAAGAGCTAATAATATTCGACATATCTATTTTAGACTAGAAATCTAAAAATAGATTCCGCCCAATATGTCTAAAAATAGAAGTCCATATATTTTTCCAACTTCACCAACCATCCACAAATAGCATCCTGCAACTCATAAAATATGATCGACATTTCTAAAAATAGACATAGTCTAAAAATAGACTTTGTGCCAAAAATAGCCTGTGCGCCCACTTAGTGAAGGCAACTCTTTTCACTAAGCTCGTCATCTTGTTGAATCTCAACAATTTTTAAGAAACCTTCAAGTTTTTAATTTCAGATCAGTTTGGTATCAGAGCATGGTTTTTTTGATGGTTGGAATGTGTTTGCAAGTTTTTTCTAATGCTTACAAGGTTAAAGTTTTAAAGAGGAGGAGTGCTTGAAGAACCAAATCCTCAAATTCGTTCGAGGTCAAAAATCCCTCAAACTCTAGCAGTCATGGCACATGAAGAAGAACATGAGATGATGTGTGAGGATGTGAAATAGTTTGTAAAGGCTTTCAATGGCATATTTGAAATGGTGAAGTTTTTATATGATGAGAGAACAACAAGTTTGCATGGAGAGACTTAAAATCAACCAAAGGGTAATGGAAATTATGGGAGCAAGCCTCCACCTCCACCTGTTCCTTCACCTCCATATTCACCTTCATCCTCATGTAATTCATCTCCTTCACGCACTCCTCCAATATCTCCAAAAGGAATTTCTAAGTATCATTTGTTAAAGCTTTATGCCAAGTTTTAATTTCCTGTGTATAATAGGGAAGTAAATTCTAAAGACTTGGATAATTGGATTCGTTACATTGAATTCTATTGTAGGATTCAAAGGATTAAGGATTATGTGACAAAGATCCAGCCTTCTTCTCTTCATTTTGAAAGTGCGTCTCTCTTCTTTTGTGAGGCAAGAACTGAAGAATACTTGAAGAAAAGTGGTAAAAATTTCTCTTATTGGAATGATGTTGTAGCTGCAATAAGAAGGAAATTTTCCCATTAGCTTACATGCAAAAGGAAACTGTGGATTAGAAAATTTTTAGACGAGCTAAATATTAGAGCGTTAAAAGTTACACAGAATAATTTAGAAGAAGATATTTAATCTTGGGTGTAGATTTTTCTTCACAAGACACTCTCCTTAAATACATAGGTGGATTACATAGTTATTTGAGACATACAATTTTTATGTTTAATCCCACCAATATGGATGAATTATGTGTTTAACAAACTCATTTAGAAGCAAGAGGGAAGAATGTTCCTCAAGATATTAGTAAGAACCCTTTCAAATATGGAGATAAAGGAAAGGGGAAGTTTGAAGGCAAAGGAAAAAATAATGCTACAATCGAGAAATAGGGAGAGAAACTCACATGCAAACATTTTTCAAAAGAATGCCATGATGAAGACCATTACTGGAAACTACATCCAAAAATGAGACCAAAGAATCTATTTAACAATAAAGGGAAATAAAATACTCCTCCAACAACTCAACAACATCTAGGATCTGATTCAGGTGATGAGACCAAAATCATAGCCATGGGAATTAAAGGTAAAGCTTCTATTCGAAGTACCAGCTCTTCTAGTAAGCCTATTGAGCCTCAAAATGATAAAGAAACTAGGGTCATTACAAAACATACCAAATTTGATACATTTTTTGATATTGAATCCCAAGTTAACTTTATTTCTAAATATACTTTCAAGAAACTAAAATTAGAAACTACTCCTCATCCTAAACCTTACCCCTTGGGTTGGGTATATGACAATGCCAAATTGCAAGTGATAAGGAAATGTAAACTTGAATTTACCATCACTGCAAACTTTACTAATTAGTTAGAGCTTGATGTTGTACCACATGAACTTTAAGGAATTTTTTAGGGAATCCATACTTGTATGGACAAAAATCCATATTCTATCACCAAATGAAAAGGCTTCTAAGTGCTAGTAATAATGTTGTGTTTTTTATGATCAAACCTCAATATACCACTGGATCTAAAGTTTTCCAAGGATGTGATGCACTACTCAAGAATTATTTTGTTGAAGTTCTTAACACATATGATAATATGTTCTAGGAACTTGAAGGGTTGCCTCCTAAAAGAGGAATCCAATAGGAAATTCAATTGCATTAGGATGTGTTAGGCCTCTGTAATTTAGTAGAGTGGAAAGACTAAATTCTGCAGAGACTACATCAAAAACCACTTTGGGATTCTAGGATCTAGCCCTCCTGAGTCCAGAGAGGGATCACTCTATAAGTGAAAATATTGATTTATCTTTAAGTCTTTTAGCATGATATTAGGCTAGTTATTAAGAACAAGGGTTTTTTGTTTGTTTGGCTGGTCAGGTATGATTTTTCATTGGATGGAATATCACAAAATGAAGGAGTTAAAAAGGTGTAGATGAAAGTATATTGAGAAGTGTTCAGTAGATAGGATAAGTGTGAAAACAGCTTTAAAGCATTGGGCAATGGAATCACAAAAGGGTTTAATTGTACAACAATTTCAAGAGTGGTCCAAGGGGCAGGTCATCTATATCAAAAGATCCTTTAGATTAAATGATGGATTGGAACATTAAAGTGTTGTGAAGGTGGGAAAAGCTAATAATTTCAACAAGGATTTATCAACTTTCCAAACAAGAAATGCCTTTTTAAGCAACTATTTAAAACCAAACAAAGACAGGGCTAACCATAAACTCCTTTGGACAAGCATGTATTAAAGGTAACTTATCAGACAAACAATCCAGTAATCCACATGACTATTTTCAAAAGGGATCAAAACATATAAGAAAACAAAGTGCATCTTAAGATCAAGTCAGATGCATTAAAATCCAGGCTTGCTTTCAGCATACTCTTAGGGAAGCTTTCAAAACAACCTTTGAAGAAAGAACTAGGAGATAGGGCAAGCCATAAACTTTCATATTCTAACTCTACTTAGCATGCATTTAAAATATCATTCAAGAAATTCCTTTCAAGTTTTTCACATCAAGACGTGGTCTAACCAACATTCCTTGATAATGTTTACACTTAACTTAAGTCATTCTTAAATACACAATTGGAGGAAAACATAAAGATAAAGCTTATCAGTGAGAGTAGGTTACTTTTAACAGTAAATCCTAGTTCTATATTTGTTTTTCTTTATCAGAGAAAAGTGAACAAAATGGCATACATGGAAGGAAAACAATAACATTAAGAGGTACTTCACCAATGATATAGACCAGGATCCCAAAAATCAGCTTGTATATTGATTATCAATCTAGTTACATACTTCAAGTCCAATGTTTCATCACAGAAACAACTTCTCTTCTCAGCCTAACTTCTTCAATAACTTAACAGAGCTTCAGAGCTTCAGAGTTTATTTACATTCAACAATGATTCGATACAGTAAGTAATACATCAGAAATCCAATAACCAACCCCTTACAATGTGCTCCTCAAGGAGATTTTATAAGGAAATGAGGAGGTGGAAGAGTTTCTAGGGTTCAAGTATCATTAATTCTACACGTAATGCAATTCCTAGCCTTGAAAACCATGCAAGGCATAAGGCAGGAATGAATTCTATCTATTACTCTGTCTCATAACTCTGTTTTCTGTTTTTTTTTTTTTTTTTAAAGGCTTAGTGGATGAAAAGATTTACTTCAAGGCTCTTTCTTATCCTTTCAATAACTTCACTAACAATTTGAAATATGTTCCTTTTGTTGAAATAATTGTTCAGCTATCTCTAGGCAAATATCTTCCAAATAGGTAATAATTATGCCTTCTTTTGATTTATTTGAGGCTGTAGGTGGCTCTTTGATAACTGGAGAGGACTCAATTAGCGTTTGATGTGGTAGTGGAGGTATTATTTACTGATATTTTCCTCTATTTTACCTTAAAACACCTTTAATCTATGTTTATTCTGTGTTTTAGGCTTATTTAGGCTTTGATCTTCATCTTAGGACCTTTGTCTTTAACTGTATGGATTAGGCCTTTGATTCTCGAATTTATGCCTTAATCCCATAAAAATCAGTTTAAAAATCATTAAGTCTTCATTTCTACTTTGGTCCCATCCTATAACACTGATACTCTTTTTATGTTTGATATTCACTGTGTTTTTGTTGTTTTGCAGGTGCGCAGAGGTTTTGTGACTTCATAAATTCTCATGAGGCATGGAAAAATCATAGTTTGAACCCTTGTAAATTCTTTTTCTTCATCAATAATGGCCTGGGGGATTGTCATCCCCGGTCTTTGTTTCTTTTTAAGACTGTATAAAAACCTTAATAACCTACAAAAAGCGAACAAAGTCAAGAAAATCTAGTGGAAAATAAGTTAAAGGCTGCTTTGGAGATTTCATGTGTGAGATTAAATCGTGGCCGTTGGATGAAAACAACCAACAGTCGAGATCACTTGATGGGGTCAATTGGGAGGAATTTGGGTGAATGGTGGTAAGATTAAGTCCAGGCCATTGATTTAGGTTATTCAACGATCAAGATTGCTCGAACAAGGTCATTTGGGAAAAAAGAGGATGGGTGAATGAATTGGCGATGGAGTTAAATAAGAGTCGTTGGATTAGAATATTCGAAGGTGGAGATCAAGTGATGAAGTCTTCGGAGGATAGAGGATGGAAATGGCTTGGGTTCAGGACATAAATTGAGCCGTCAGATCAAAACAATCGACGGTTAGGATTTAAAAGGTGAAAATTCAATGCAGTGGAGAAAGTGGTTTGGCGAAAAACCAGAATGGTTTTCGTGTGACACTAAGGCGGTTTCGAAATTTCTCCAAAAAAATGCGATACGGTACGCTCGCTGACACACGTCCTCCCAAAACCGCCTATTTCGCATTTTTTTCTACATTAAACTTCATACGTAAAAAAATGCAAAATGGATTTCTAGTCATCGGATGAATGGGTGCAGATCTTACAGTGTGGATCGCACGCGACGGGGGAAGTTGCGGGGTTGGGGCGATAGTGGAATACACGCGGAAACTGGTGAGTGGATAGATGTTTTACGAGACAGGAGGTAGGTCCCAAAGGAGTTGGGCCTATCAGATTGAATCTAGACTGTAGGATATTTTGAATGGACAGCTTAGATTTAATCTTGGGGTGGAGTTATTTTCCAAATGCAAAATTTTGGGGTTATCGGGTTAGATCCCGACCATAGGATCTAAAGAATGAATGGTTTGGATCAAACGATGGAGTGGGGTCTATGAGTAGAGGAAAAGATAAGGGAGGGGATCGGGTGCAATGATGACCATTGATCTACAAAGATCAACGGTCCACATTCAATTTAACATTTTCATCGGGGAATGAAGAAATAAAAGGAATTACGGGTTTTAATGGGGTTTGGAGAGGTTTTAGGCCCTTTAAGCACCCAGTTGTGAGGCTTAGGGCCTTACGAGGTGGAGGGTTATAGGAGTTAAGCCCTTAGGGGCTAAAAACCTTTACAATGGAAAAAGACTATTTTAGGCCCAAAATAGTGATTTTTAAGCCAATTTGAGGTTTTTGGTAGGTAAATGGAAGCCTTTTTAAACCAAATAAAAGAGAAATAGAAGGTTTAAAGGGGGTTTTGAATTATTTATAGGTTATATGAAGGGTTTTTAGAGGGTTTTATGGAGAAAAGGGGTGAAAATGGAATTTTTTTATGAGTGGAAGGAGTAGTAAAATGAAGGGAAAAATGGGGCTTTAAGCAGTCTTTGTCTTGGAAAATAGCAGATTCTTTAGAATAAAGATGGAAACAGTAGTGAAGATTAACTCAAAAGTTATTTATCTTCATAACACTTTAAGAACTATCAATTTGGCCATGAAATTGTTTCTTGAAGGCTTAAAAAAGATCTAGCCACCATTTGATATGACATATTTTTTTTTATAGGTGGCTAACAGTGGCTCCACATGGGGATGGCATCTTCTTGAAGATGTCAAGAACTTCAGCTTTTGATCTCTAGATTTTTAGTAAACCAGTGCCTTATCCATTGGGCTGCAACCTTTTTTTCTACTGCTGATCTTTCTTTGATTTGATGACTTCTACAGCAATTTGAAACAATGGAATTCTATCAAAACAACATCTCTACCTACCCAATCCTAATGATCCTAACATTTTTTCTTCTTTCAGAGTGCATTTGGATTGGAAAACTCTTTTCATCAATACTTTATTCTTTTGAAAACAGGAAACTAATCTAAGTCTACCCTTATTTCTCCATGAACTCAGATTAAGGAGTTGAGTTCATAAATTCTCTACCTAACTACTATCTGTCAGGATTAGACTGTCTGACAAATTTTATTCTCTAAATTCTAAAACAAAAATTTAAAAGCAACCAAGCAAGGATTGAACAGTCTAACTTGTTGCTGATCTATGGCATAAAAACAAGCTATACATAGATTGTTATTTGCATAAAATTAAAATAAAAATAGTGAAGGCTTAAGATTTTAAAATTTAAGGACATCCTTCATTTTTCTTTAGCTCTAGATTTGATTTTGTTTGAGTTGTCTTCTTTTTCTTCCCTGGTTCAAGTTTTGACCACATTGGAACTAGTTTATTTTCTCTTTTTGGCTCAAGTTTTAATCTAATTAGAGCCATTCTTCTTTTGAAATTCATAGGTTCAGATTTGAGCTTGTTTGAACCTTTGTTTTTCTATCCTAATCTACATTACTAATAAGCCAAGATTATGTTGTTTGGCTGATCTAATTTACTAACCTATCAACACTAAATTGAAAAAACTAATTAGTCATGATTAGGCTATATGAATAACGAGAAGTGTGTTTTTTAGGAGTGGCATTTGAGCTTGCACACTTTTAGACTCTCTCTCTCTTTTTTGGTATGGGGTTGTACCTTTCTTGTTTTTACAATCTACCCTCTTTTCTCTTTTCTATTGTTTTTGTATTTTTATTTTTCTAAATTTGAATGTAATTTTCAGATAATGATATTATAATGAGCAAAAAGGAAAAAGCTTCAAACTGATATAGTCAAGAAAAATAATGTTTGAGCTTCCTGCCATTGACAGGACCTCCAAAAATTTCAGTTCCATTCACTTTCTACAAGAAATAAGCATTGTTACCAGCATTAGAATGAATGAGATAAGGGCCTATCCATAAGCTATCAAATTTTCCATGTTTTCCCTTATATTCTCTCTTGGAATCCCACTTTAAAACTTTGTCACCAATGTTGAAAGTACTGGCCTTTGTCCTTCTATCAAACATCTTCTTGATGTTTTCTTTCTTCTGTAATGCTCTGTTGTAGACTTCCTCTCTGGTTTATTGAAGATGTATAGTCTAATTTATTCTTCTTGTCATATCATTGTCCTCATACTATACTTCTTGGATCAGCTGCATGACTGGCACTCCTAGATTGGTTGGAAAAATTGCATCTGCTCCATAAACTAGTTGGTAGGGTGACATTCCAATTGATTTCTTAAGTGTTAATCTGTCAACCCAAAGTGCATATACTAGCTTTGTGTGCCATGATTTCTTATTTTCTTCCAACAAATTTTTGATCATATTTACCAAACTTTTGTTTGAGGATTCTGTAACCCATTACCTTGAGGGTAATAAGCAGTAGAATGGCCCAATGTAAGCAGGTATTTGTGACAGAATTCAACCATCCTTTTGGATCCAAATGTAGCAGCATTGTCAGTGATAATCTTCCTAGGGTAGCCAAATCTAGATAGGATATGAGTTTCAAGAAATTTTATGATAACAGAGTCATTGGCTTGCCTATAAGGGATGGCTTCTATCCATTTGGTAAAGTAGTTTGTTGCAGTGAGGATCCATATATGTTGGGTAGATGAGGGAGGATGGATTTCCCCTATGAAGTCTAGATCCCACTTCTGAAAAGGGGCTTCAACAGTGATTGGATGCAAGGGTAAGGGAAGCAATTTTCTTTTTCCTTCAAAGAGTTGGCATTTATGACAGGCAATAATCATTTTGTGGACATCTTCAAAGAGGGTGGGCCAATAGTAACCAACTCTGAGGATTTTATTGGTAGTTGTCTTCCAATAGAGGCGGCCTCCACATTCTCCTTCATGGAACTCATGCTTGATCTTATCTACATCATTCTCAGGCAAACATTTAAGCAATAATCCACTAGCATTTTTCTAATATAGACATTTATCCAAAATGCAGTAAGTAACAGCTTTTAACTTTAAAAATCTTTCCTTTGTTTTAGACAAACCAGGAGGTGTATTCAAATTGAGAAAAACATATGAAATATCAACATACCAAGATGAAAACAGAAAATGATCTTCAATAATGGGAGTTGACAACTCCTCCTGTTCATCTAATGCATTTATCATGTTTATATCAAGAGCTTCAAAATTAGACTCAGCTATTAATCTTGCTAGTCCTTGGCCTTTTATGAGCTTATTGGGATTGATTTCTAAATCATATTCAAGTATTACAGCTATCCACTTTCATCTTTTTCCATCTAGATCCTGGGTTAAAATGTCTTTCACAACTGAATTTGGCACAAATGCAAGTATGTGGGAGTGTAAAATGTAAACTCTGAAGTCTTTTAAGGCTTTGACTAAGGCAAAGACTTGTTTTTCCATGAGATTGTACTTCAGAGGTGCATCTCTGAATGCCTTACTAAAGAATGCAATTGGCTACTTTTGTCCCTTCAAGTTTTTTTGTAATAGGACAACAGCCACTGTGTGTTCTGATGCAAATGAAAAAATGAAAAAATATTTTGAAAAATCAGGACTAATGAGAACTGGTGTTTTGGTTAATGCTTTTTTTACCAGTTCAAATGATTTCTTTGCTTCTAAGGTCCATTTAACTCCTTGTTCCTTTTTCAGCATGTTTTTTATGTTTCTAAGGAGTTCAGCTAGATTGGGTATGAACCTTCTCAAGAAATTAATCTTCCCAATGAAAGATTGAAGTTCCTTGATATTCCTAGGATAGTTGATTTGCAATATACTATGAATCCTCTTTGGGTCTATCTTTATAACCTCTTATGATATGATGTGTCCAAGTAGTTTTCCTTCTTGGAGACCAAACATTGTTTACTTTGGATTTAAAGATAACCCATATATTCTACATTTCTCAAAGACTTTTCTCAAGTTTGTAGGTGTTATTCATCTGTTTTGGAAAACACAATGATATCATCAAGGTAAATAATGATGAATAAGCCTAACTCTTCTGAGAATTCAATATCCATGGCTCTCTGAAATGTGGCACCAACATTCATTAAACCAAAGGGCATTTTCACATACATGAAAGTACCCTAAGGTGTGGTAAAGGCTGTTTTAATTTGATCATCAAGATGCACTAAAATTTGGTTATAACTTGAGAAGCCATCTAGCAAATAAATTCTTTTAGAACCAACTAACTTTGTAAAATGTGATCCATCATGGGTAAAGGGTAGTTGTCCTTTAATGAGTCTATGTTTAACTTCCTAAAATAAATACAAAGCCTTATTTCTCCTGTGTTTTTTCTAACTGACACAAGATTGGATACCCAATCTGAATATATAATAGGGACTATAATTACAACATCAAACATTTTCTTAATTTCCTTCTCAACCATGGGTAATTAAATAGGGTTTATTCTGTGCAATTTTTTTCTATAGAGCTTCTAATTTTCCTTAAGGGGTATCTTATGCTAAATTATCTGTGTGTCATAGGATTTTATATCCTCATAACTCTAGGCAAATACATCAGAAAATTCCTTAAACAACTCAATATATTTCAGTTTGATATGAGCTGGCAAAGTTCTAGACAGTTGGATCATTTGTGGTTTTTGTTCACTGCCTATGTTACATTATTCAATTTCAGTTTCAACAGGCTCCAGTTTTGGTTTTTTGGCCACATCATTGAAATCAAACAATTCTTCTAATGGGACCAGTCCTTTTGGCAACCTTTGAGTATTGGCTTGCAGTGTTTCTAAGTCTTCCTTTTCTAAATCTGCACTAATTTTTTTGATGTGTTCAAGTTTATTAGCTAGCAGATTTATCTCACCAGTCTTCGGAGACTTTACTTCTTCATCAAGGGGATTTTATTCAATAGGACATTCATTGTCATAATCTGAATCTGAACTTGGTAGCTCAAACTCATTTCTAGACTGTAGGAAGTCTTCTATTTGTTTATCTCCATCAAACACTTTCCAATATTTTTCATTGTCTGGGACAGCTGGTCTGACTTTGATTTGGGTAGTACATTGCTTGGTTTCATAGGTGTTAAACAAGTTCTAGTAGCAAAGGCTAAACCGTTGGCAAAGATATTTTGGTTTCTTGGGACAAAAATAAGTTGTGATTCATCGAATGTTTTTAATAAATCAATTACATCATTTCTATAGGTTCTAAGTCTAGGATGTTTGGCACTATATTCCCCATTCACTTGCCTAATAATCAACTCTGAATCCCCATGAACTTTTATCCTTTTGGCCCCTAATTTCTTCAATAAGTATAGGCCTAAAAGGAGGGCTTTATACTCAGCTATGCTATTTGAACATTGAAAATTTAACCTATAAGAATGCCCTTCAGTATGATCGTTTTCAGTGTTGTGTATCCAAATTCCTACACCTGAATTGTTCCTAGTGCAAAACCCATCAAAATTCATACTCCAAAGAGGACTAGTTTCAGATTTAATAGTTTTATTACTATCCTCTTTATCTTGTGTGCTTTCATATTGTTCTTATAAGTTAGCACTATGTTGAAATTGTTCTTTCCTCATGTTATTCATTAATTTGAGGATTTTTTTCTTGACTCTAAAATTTTTCAAGAAATGGATGACTATTTTGTAGCTCTAGACCTGTGATTAGTTTGCTGTGTTTTTATGTTTTGACAAACTATTTTGATGTTTCTGTCTTGTCTTCCTCTTTTTCTGTGTCTTCCGCTATGTTACAGTGAGGGGTGGCCATTAAATCAGTTAAGGTTTCTTGCTCATTTAATATTTCATGATTCAAGAGAATAAATGAGTCAAGGCCTGTATGTACAGAATAAAGAGGGGAGTTTTTTGGTCTATCTTGGCTATTGACCATGTATTGCATATGAGTTTCCCTATAAAGTCTTCCAGCTTGATTAAAAATAGGGATGGTAGCATATTTCATATCCATTTGCATTGTTCCTTGTAACTTAGCTCCCCAAGATCTTAATAACATCATACCATACTTGGGAGGTACATCAGCAACTACAATATCCATTACTAAACTCTTGGCTGGAATCTAAGCTAACTTGACACAAAGGTCTTTGATAAAATCTAAAAATTTAACTCTAATTGAGTCAAAGGAGTATAGATCTTTGTATGGTCTACTGATTTCAAGGCCTAGGCTCTCCATTACTGCTTTGGGTATTAAGTTATGAGAGGCCCCTGAATCATGCATGGCATTGTGTAAAATCTTGTCATGAATTTTAAAACTAACATAAAAATGAGGAACGGGCCCTTCTTGGTATCTTCCCTCAATCTTAGGACCAAATAAGAGCTCTGGTTGGTCATCATTGAGGTTAACAGTGTCATTATTTTCTGCTATGTTGAAAACTTTCAAAATTTGTGATTTATATACATCTTGGATGACTAATTCAGTAAGGGGAACAGAGATCTTGATCTTGGAAATTTCTTGTTCCAAACTGAAAGGAAACTGACTTTTCACAATGTTTGTTTCAGCCTTGTTAATAACTACTTTATCAGTAAAATTGGCTTGCTGATTTTCTCTATTTACATTGTTTAAATTCTTTTTAATAGGAGCACTAGCTGAAGTACTAACGCTGCTAAGATCTTCACTCTGTTTTTCATTAATTTGAGTGTCTTTTTCTTTGTTTTGATCAGAATTTACAGCCACTATTTTGTCTTTTTGTTTTGTAAGTTTGGTTTTGTTTACATGGCTATTTTTTGTAGAATTATCAATGGTTTTAGTTTTGGAAATTTCTTGATTCCTTTTACTCCTAAGGTCGTATTCTTTTGGGGTTTCTATGATGAAATTTTCCAGCTCTTGATACTAATATTCATCCTCTGCTCTTTTATCATCATAGGGTGCGTATAGACCTTGTTTCTTATTAATAGGAACATCAAAATGATCTCTACATACTCCCAACATGTTTATGTCATCTTCCTTTGTTTTTTCAATTGTTTCTTCAACCTCACTTACATAGTTTTGATGAAAAGGAGGTTTAATCTGTTGATCATCCTCTCTTTTTTTGTTTTCAGGTTGGTTTCTCCTAAAATTTTGATTTTGATTTTGATTTCTATTTTGAGGAGCAGATTGGTTTTCTCTAGATTGTGCCCTCTCAAGTATACTCACCTTTTTCATCATTTATTATATCATTCTTTCCATTTTAGAGCTAGATGTGGAGGGTGCAGATTCTTCCCTAAATGATACTTTCTTCTCATTCCTCATTCTAGCTTTTTTCTTCATCAGATTTACTTCCACAGCTAAGGCTCCTTTCTACATATCTTCTAAAGTCAAAGGATCTCTCTCTCTCAGCTGATAGGCCATTTTAGGATCAAATCCTTCAAGAAATTTGTTTGAATCTGAGCCTTGAGGAGGTTTCAAGTATAGGGGAAATGCATTATAAGCACTATTGAACCTAGTGCAATAAGCTTGGACACTTTCCCCAGTGTTTCTTTTGAGATTGTTGTAGTCCAAAAGTATTTGGAGAGGGTTTTTCTTAACTTCCCACTTGTTCAATAATAACTAATGAAGGGCTTGGAGATCTTTAATACTGTTAGGGGTTAAGCCTCTGAACCATTTTCTTGCTTCTCCCCCTAGACTTTGAGAAAATAACCTAAGTTTTACAGTTTCATCATCAATCTCATTTATATCAAAGTAGTCATTCATCTTGTCCACATGTTGTGAAGCAGGAGTAGCACCACTGGCATCAAATAATGGTATATTGGACTGATAGTCCTGTGGTAGATTGACTAGAGGTAAAGGAAGGACTAGGGGAGCATACCATGTTGCCATGATAGGAGGTTGTGTAAAAGGTGGGGGGTTTACAAGTGGAGGAGGTTGATGGAAAGGTGTAGTTTCAACAGTGGATGTGTGGATAATAGAAGTGGATGGACTAGCAAGAGATTGTTGAGCAGATCTAGGATGAGATAAACCAAAATTATGGATGAAATGGAAATCAGGTGGAGTAGTTTCTCTACTACCAAGATGTTCACCTCTATCTTGGGATGAATATGGAGACTATAAATCTATCTGATCTATATTATCAAGTGACATAGTTCTGAATGGGTTTCTTAAGTCAACTTGTGAATCTTGTAGAGTTGTAAGGTTTTCAGGAACAAAATTAGCTCTATGGAGTGGTCTGACAATAGTTGAAGATTTTACCTTAGGAGATTTCCTAAGAATTCTTTCAAGGTTGTCAACTATCTCAGGAGGATTTGGGTCAGGATGGCTCCTAGTATGAATTCTTTTGAAGCCAGAGTGTGGTATGTTAGACCAAATGACAAGAAAATTTTAACCAAATATGACAATATTTAGGAGTCTAACTGATCTTTTAACAAGAAAAATTTAATCCTTAAAGTCTTCTTCACTGAATTTGTATGATGTTATGATATAAATGGGTTTCCTAGTCGATTCTTTATGTCTGTTTAGGATTTTGGAGTCACCAGGTGGAAATTTTTAGCTTTTAGAAGGTAAAATGTTTTATGGTCCACCACTATTTATTGGTTTGAAAACCAATCTGACATATTTTTGGGTTTTCTGAGTTTTATCATTCCTATGGGTTATGAGAGTGTCCTAAATCTGTTTCAACACTTAGCTACGGTGTTGAGACAAACAGAGTTTACTCTTATGGCTAAGCTAGCTGATTCCTTCAAGGTTTGATAAGGCTTCTATGAGAATCCTAAGGGTTACTTAGTTTTTCACTGATTCAAATAAGTCCTATTATAATTACCATCTGATTTGGTAGTGCTTGAAGAGAGCTACTTATACTGCACTGAATGCTAAATGTTTTGTTTTAAGGATTTCACTCAGAATTCCTAAGTGGGATTTCTTAGAAAACTAAGGAAAATCAACAGGCCTACTGATGTTCAGTGGAGTCACCAGGTGAAGGATTTTACTTGATTTCAGGGCTTGAAAATTGTTCACCATCAACAATCAAAATGACTGTAGGTAGAGATTTGGTTAATTTTCAAAATGGGATTATCTGAGTTGTGAAGTTATCTATTACTTTAGAAATTCCCCAGTATGGTTGCCAGAAATGTTAGGCCTCTGTAATTTAGTAGAGTGGCAAGTCTAAATGCTGCAGAGACTACATCAAAAACCACTTTGGGATTCTATGATCCAGCCCTCCTGAATCCCGAGAAGGATCTCTCTATAAGTGCAAATATTGATTTATCTTTAAGGCTTTTAGTATAATATTAGGCTATTTATTAAGAACAAGGGTTTTTTGCTTGTTTGGTTGGTCATGTATGATTTTTAATTGGATGTAATATCACCAAACGAAAGAGTTAAAAAGGTGTAGATGCAAGTATATTGAGAAGTGTTCGAAATATAGGATAAGTTTGAAAATAGGTTTAAACCATTGGGCAATGGAGTCACAAAAGGGTTTAATTGTACAACAATTTCAAGAGTGGTCCAAGGGGAAATTCATCTATATCAAAATATCCTTTAGATTAAATGATGGATTGTAACATTAAAGTGTTGTGAAGGTGGAAAAATCCAATAATTTCAACAAGGATTTATCAACTTTCCAAACAATAAAAGCCTTTTTAAGCAACTGTTTAAAACCAACCAAAGACAGGGCTAACCATAAACTCCTTTGGACAAGCTTGTATTAAAGCTAACTTATCAAAAAAACAATCCAGTAATCCACATGACTACTTTCAGAAGGGATGAAAATAGATAAGAAAACAAAGTGCAGCTTAAGATCAAGTCAGATGCATTAAAATCTAGGTCTGCTTTTAGCATACTCTTAGGGAAATTTTCAAAACAACATTTGAAGAAAGAACTAGGAGACAGGGAAAACCATAAACTTTCCTAGTTTAACTCTACTCAGCATGCATTGAAAATATCATTCAAGAAATTTCTTTCAAGTTTTTCACATCAAGACGTGGTCTAACCAACATTCCTTGATAATGTTTACACTTAACTTAAGTCATTCTTAAATACACAATTGGAGGAAAACATAAATATAAAGCTTATCAGTGAGAGTAGGGTTCTTTTAATAGAAAATCCTAGCTCTATATTTGTTCTTCTTTATCAGAGAAAAGTGAACAAAATGGCATACATGAAAGGAAAAAAATAACATTACGGGGTACTTCACCAATGATATAGACCAGGATCCCAAAAATCAGCTTGTATATTGATTGTCAATCAAGTTACATACTTCCAGTCCAATGTTTCATCACAGCAACAACTTCTCTTCTCAGCCTAACTTCTTCAATAACTTAACAAAGCTTCAGAGCTTTAGAGTTTATTTACATTCAACAATGATTCGATACAGCAAGTATTACATCAGGAATCCATTAACCAATCCCTTATAATGTGCTCCTCAAGGAGATTTTATAAGGAAATGAGGAGGTGGAAGAGTTTTTAGGGTTCAATTATCATTAATTCTACACTTAATGCAATTCCTAGCCTTGAAAACCATGCAAGGAATAAGACAAGAATGCATTCTATCTATTACTCTGTCTCATAACTCTATTTTCAGTTTTTTTTTTTTAGGCTTAGTGGATGAAAACATTGACTTCAAGGCTCTTTCTTATCCTTTCAATAACTTCGCTGACAGTTTGAAATAAGTTCCTTTGGTTGAAATAACTGTTCAGTTGTCTTTAGGCAAATATCTTCTGAATAGGCAATAACTATGCCTTCTTTTGATTTCTTTGAGGCTGCAGGTGGCTCTTTGGTAACTGGAGAGGACTCAATTAGCCTCTGATGTGGCAGTGGAGGTGTTCTTTATTGATATTTACCTCTGTTTTACCTTAAAAAACCTTTAATCTATCTTTATTCTGTGTTTTAGGCTTAGTTAGGCTTTGATCTTCATCTTAAGACCTTTGTCTTAAACACTATATTTAACTGTATGGATTAGGCCTTTGATTCTCGAATTTATGCCTTAATCCCATAAAACTCAGTTTAAAAATCATTAAGTCTTCATTTCTTCTTTGATCCCATCCTTTGACACTGATACTCTTTTTATGTTTGATATTCACTGTGTTTTTGTTGTTTTGCAGGTGCATAGAGGTTTTGTGACTTCACAAATGCTCATGAGGCATGGAAAAATCATAGTTTGAACCCTTGTAAATTCTTTTTATTCATGAATAATAGCTTAGGGGATCATCATCCCCGGTCTTTGTTTCTTTTTAAGACTGTAGAAAAAACCTTAATAACCTGCAAAAAGCAAACAAAGTTAATAAAATCCAGTGGAAAATAGGTTAAAGGCTGCTTTGGAGGTTTTAGGTGTGAGATTAAATCGTGGCCGTTGGATGAAAACAACCAACTGTCGATATAACTTGATGAGGTCAATTGGGAGACGGTTGGGTGAATGCTGGTAATATTAAGTCTGGGTCATCGATTTAGGTTAATAAATGATCGAGATTACAAAAAGAGGGTGGGCGAATGAATTGGTGGTGGAGTTAAATAAGAGCCATTGGATTAGAATATCTAAATTTGGAGATCAAGCGATGAAATATTCGGAGGATAGAGGATGGAAATTGCTTGGGGTTAGGACATAATTTGAGCTGTCAGATCAAAACAATCAACGGCTAGGATTTAAAAGGTGAAAAGTCAATGCAGTGGAGAAAGTGGTTTGGCAGAGAACCAGAATGGTTTTCGTGCGACACTGAGGCAGTTTCAAAATTTCTCCAGAAAAATGCGATACGGTACACTAGCTAACACATTTCCTCCATAAACTGCCTATTTTGCTTTTTTTTCTACGTTAAACTTCATACGTAAAATAAACGCGAAACATATTTTTGGCCATGGGATGAATGGGTGCAAATCCGACGGTGTGGATCGCACGCGATAGGGGAAGTTGCGGGGTTGGGGAGATAGTCGAATACACGTGGCAACTAGTGAGTGGATAGATGTTTTACGAGGTGGGAGGTAGGTCCCAAAGGAGTTGGGCCTATCGGATTGAATCTAGACCATAGGATATTTTGAATGGACAGCTTAGATTTAATCTCGTGGCAGAGTTATTTCCCAAATGCAAAGTTTTGGGTTTATCAGGTTAGATCCCGATCGTAGGATCTAAAGAATGAACAGTCTGGATCAAAAAATGGAGCGGGGTCTATGAGAAAAGGAAAATATAAGGGAGGGGATCAGGCGCAACGATGACTGTTGAATTGCAAAGATCAACGGTCCACATTCAATTTAACATTTTCATCAGGGAATGAAGAAATAAAAGGAATTACAAGTTTTGACGGGGTTTGGAGAGGTTTTAGGCCCTTTAAGTGCTCGGTTACGGGGCTTAGGGCCTTATGAGGTGGAGGGTTATAGGAGTAAGCCCTTGGGGGCTAAAAACCTTTACAATGGAAAAATACTGTTTTAGGCCCAAAATAGTGATTTTGAAGACAATTTGAGGTTTTTGATAGGTAAATGGATGCCTTTTATAGCAAATAAAAGAGAAATATAGGGTTTAAAGTGGGTTTTGAGTGATTTAGAGGTTAGATGAAGGGTTTTTAGAGGGTTTTATGGAGAAAAGGGGTGAAAAATGGAATTGTTTTATGAGTGGAAGGAGTAGTAAAATGAAGGGAAAAATGGGGCTTTAAGCAGTCTTTGTCTTGGAAAACAACAGATTCTTTAAGATAAAGAGGGAAACAGCAGTGAAGATTAACTCAAAGATTAGTTATCTTCATAAGACTTTAATAACTAACAATTTTTCCATGAAATTATTTCTTGAAGGCTTAAAAAAAATCTAGCCACCATTTGATATGAATTTTTTTTTTTTATAGGTGGCTAACAGGATGCACCTCTTCCACATATTGGCATGTAAAAAATGTAAGTTTTTCAGAAGGGAGAGATCAAGAAGAAAATTCAATATATGCTTGACAAAGGGATCTATATACCAAGTACATCTCCTTGTGGGTCTCCTATTGTCATGGTTCCAAAGAAAGATGGCACATGGCGCATGTGTTGGAATTTAGAGCTTTGAACAAAATAACGGTAGAGAGTCGTTATCCTCTTCCTCATGTTGACGATTTTCTAGATCAACTAAATGATTTTGTTTGTTTCACTAAGTTGGACTTGAGAAGTGGTTATCATTAGATGAGGATTGTTGGAGGTGATATTTCGAAGACTCATTTAAAAAAAATGGTTTTCTTTAATGGTTAGTTATGCAATATGATCTTTGTAATGCACCTGCAACATTGATGAGAGTTGTGAATGATGTGTTTAGACCCTTCCTTGATGATTTTTTCATAGTCTACTTAGGTGATATTCTTATTTTTAGTAATACTTTTGAAGAGCGTGTCAAGCATGTTAATCAAGTTTTAGATGTCTTATTGAAAGAAAAATTTTATTTGAAGATGTCTAAGTGTGAATTTGGGAAAACCTCTTTAAATTATTTGGGTCATATTTTTGGAGGGAGTGAACTGAAGTCATTGTGAATTGGCCTAAGCCAAATAATGTAACAAAGGTTTGGAGCTTTTTGGGAGCATCACAATATTGGAGAAATTTTATTTCTAACGTATCTTCTATTCCATATCCACTCCATTGACCTAAAAGGATAGTATTAGTTTGATGTGCTAAGTGTCTTTTCAGTTACAAAACATGTACATATTTGTCTCCATTTATTTTCTCAAATATTGAGGAATTTAACCATGAAACATAGATGAAATTTTCAATGTTAAGCATGTAAATAAGCCTAAATAACACTAAAAAATAGCGTATAAGAGAGAAATAAAACCACACATAATATTTACACCGCAGGCATGATGAATCATTTCACCCCTCCTGGGCTACATCTGCTGGTTCAACTCCCAATGGCATGTCCATCTTTCATTATACTCAAAATTTTACAAATACATGTTTTTACAAGCCTCAAATGGTTTTTTTCTCTACACCAATAGCTTCAGAATGCTCAAATTAGTCTAGGTAGACTCTTGTTTCACCCAAATTGGTCGAAAATTGACCTGGCTAGGCTTTCTCCCAATGTCCCCTAAAAAACCTCCACTAAATTTGAAGGACTGCAGTTAACTACAGTTAAAATTAGCAAAGAGTGTCGAATCTAGAGGGCGCTAAACTAGCCTGCCAAAAATTTAGCCACATAATTAAATTTAAGGTTAGGGGAGTGTGCATGTGATAAGATTGAGTTAGCTGCTGGATGTTACAGTTATGAAATGGCGATAAGCTTCATCGTTGAGAGGGGAACAACCTAGATCACCAGCTAAGGTCCCTAAATGACTACTCAGTGATGAAGGAATTACGAGTGAAAAGATAGCCAGGAGGTTTGCCTAGAAGCAACCAACCTTGAAAGAGTGCATCCCAAATTTAGGGCAATGCCTACTGTACCATCTCCAAATTCCACTAATTCCCCTGCCATTACTTCATAAAGACCATGAATATGAGCAATGCCATCTCATGAATCAAAAGAAACTAAAACAAAATCAAAATTATTCCCTTTTCCTCTTCCAAAGGAAAAGAAATTGGTGGAATATGAAAATCATCCTCCCTTAGTTATTTTTGGGTCTTTACCCTTGAATTTGGTTTCTCAACTTGATACAGAATTAAGAATAAAGGATTCATGGAGTGGATGGAACATCACCGGAGAAAATGTAATTAATATCGGTATTTGGAGTTATGAAGGTATGGTCGGGGCACATATCATGTTTTTTGGCTTGATGCACCGCAACAAACGTTGCAGAAACCGTGCATGTGATAAGTTGAAAGCTGTCGAATGTAATGCTTTTCAGAACTGTCGGTTACAATCGATGTTGTAGTTTATGTATGTCATGTGTACAATATAAATGGGACTGTCGGTGGGTTGGGACCATCGGCGGGTTCGTTCCCCAACCCCCCCAACAATATGCAAAGTTTAACACTTCAAATATGTATGGTGTGCTAATGGGGTAAGCAACAAAAAGTAGCGGAGATGGTGGAAGACGTTGTAGCGTGCCTTGAGGTCATGAGGTTGAACCCCCTGGACCTATAAGAAAAATTTAAACCACCATACAGGGGAAAAATGGCAGCCTCAAGGCTGGCCATGTGTCACCCAACCATTGGCTGATCAAGTCAAATGTACAACACATCCAACGATCCAGAATGCGCCACATGGAAGGATTTCATAGGCTTTGAGAATGGAATATTCTCATAATATTCCATTTTTTTTTTACTTTACACCTACATGCTAACTGGGCATCCCAGTCAAAATTTTCCAATTTTAGTTGTTTGAGAAATCGATCAGAATGCGATATATCCCTCATACGACATCAGTTTTTCAAACTGTTTATGGTGCCAGAATCATAATCACGAGATCTACCTGGTCCTTCAGGTTTGCTATAGTTTCAAGCACTTTCAATTTTGAGAAAAACTCATGAACTCCTGATCACACCTTCCCATTGGGAATATTTTGGACCCTAAAATACTTTTATTACCTGTTCAGTATATGAGGGTACAACTCCCTCACCTTTCCAACTTCCATCCATTTTTCCTTGCTTGGCTTAATTCCTTTGAGCCTAACTTGAAGGTAGTCAACACTTACCCTCTCGGATGCTCTTGTCCTCCTGTCAAGAATGGTATCCTCTTTGAGCTCATCAAGAAATCTTCAATAGAAGGCAGCTGAACATCACTTCCTTGATCATCGATAAAAGGCGATTCATACAAATGTAAGTTTTCTACATTAACAACTAAATAAATTCGCATATATGAAGGCAAGTCAAGTTGAAATGCATTGTTACCAACTTTCTTTATGATATTGAATGGACAATAGCGAATGGGCTTGAGCTTTTTACCTTCTCCTTGCATCCTTTCTTTGCTTATGTGCAACCATACCTCATCTCCTTCTTGAAACTTGTGATCAACTCTATGTTTTTCATGCCTCTCATTGTATTTTATTTGACTCTTATCAAGTTGTTCTTGAACTTGTTGATGAATAATCTGAATTTTCTCAATCAACTTTCAAGCCTTGTTAATATCACTATGCCCATCAATTGCAACATCCTTCTCAAATATGAAGTCTAATGGTGATTTTGGAAAATACCGAAAGCATGCTTCATAAGGTGATGTATTTGTAGAAGAGTACTTTGCCCAGTTATAAGCATGTTGAATGTAATGTAATTTCTCATGCCACAACTTGGGATATTTACTTCAATATCCTCCCAATAGATGCACAATGGTTTTGTTCACCACCTTGGTTTGGCTATCAGTTTGCGGATGAAAAGAAATACTCTTTTTCAAAAAAATTTCCATCATATTCCAAATATTGGACCAAAAATTCCCAATGAACATGGAATCCCTGTCACTAACAATAGAATTTGGCAATCCATAATGAACCCATACATGTTGAAAATAAATTTCAGCAGTTTTTTCAACAGTTATGGTTTTCTTACATGGCATAAGTATACACATTCTACTGAATATATCCACAACTACATAAAGATAATCATGTTGTTCTCTTGACATAGGTAGACCTCCAACAAGATCAATGGATACACTCTCCCATGGCCTTGATGGTACCAATAGTGGCATGTACAACCCAAGCTTCCTATTTCTAAGCTTACTTGTTGCACACATAGAACAACCTCTTATAAAATGTGACACACTATATATCAGGAGAGGCCAATAGAAATACCTCTGTAGGTGCGCCACTCTGTTGCTTACCCCAAAGTATCCAACAATAAGAGACGGATGAGCCTCTCTCATGACACTAATCCTCTCTCCTTGTGGTATACACAACTTGCCCAAATGAAACAGCAAATTGTTATGCATGTGATAATCATTTTCCTCAACATGATTATCTTCACTGAAACTATCATACACATCTTGAAAATCAACATCATGTGCATATTGTTCTATGTAACTCTCATGTATAATAGAATCATTTTAAGTAAAGTATAAGAACTTGTGATTAGGCTTGAAAGCATATCAAAAAATTTATTGAAAATAAGTTTCTTTTACCTTATAACCAAGTGGAACTATTGAAGGAAACCCATCCACCTGAAATGTCGTGATTGCTGCAATTTTCTTTGCGACTGTAACTACTATAATGGTTGATGATTTGTATGTATAATTGTCTCTTTACCCATCAAGTAGTGTTTCCACTTCTTGATGCTTTGTACCAACACATGTAGATCTTTGTCAAATGTAAGATTATTAGTTACAGCACCCTTGAATGTTTCAGAAAGAAAAGCGATAAGCTTACCATGCTGCAAAAGAACTGTACCCAAGGCATAATTACTAGCATCGGTTTGTATCTCGAATGGCTATCTCAAATTCAGTAATGCAAGGACTGGAGCTGAACTAGTCATGTCTTCTAAAGCTTCAAAATCTTGTTGATGTTTTTTTTGGAACAAGGTCTCCTGCGAGCTGTGAAACTGGTCCATTTGGATACCTTTTTATTAGTTTTAATCTAGTAGAGGGGTTTTGGGGCAGGTCAAAGCCCTGAAAACGTTGTAATGGGTAAAAGGGTAAACCAGGGGTCCGAAAACCACGGTTTGCAGACCATAGGAACATCTAGGCTAGATTATTATAAATAGAGGAACATTTTTGTATTGTAAGGTAGGAATGATGAGCTATTGATGCAAATTTTAGTTTAAGCTATCTGTTTTGGTTTTGGGGAAAGGACTCCTGCTGGCTGTGTGCACGGTGATCCAAGTCCAGCTGTGTGTGGACCCTACTGCTATGTGCATAGGTTAGGAATGGAATTGTAAGGAAGAATTGATGAATGAATGAATAAGAAATATTAACAGAGAACTGAATCTGTGAGTACTCTTCTGCGAATTGCTGGTAATTGCTGCGTTGTGCATTTTCTGTCTTTGAGCTGAAAATATCTGTGTAAATTTGTTTTTGGATCTGGATCTATTATGTTTTGTTTACGTAATGCTGTGTTACTGTCATAAAGGCATATAATTATATATCTAGCGCATGTGGTTGCGAATAGAGACCTAATTAACCCTGCGCAGAGCAAAGTAATCTGGGAGTTACAGGGCTTAGCACAGCTCTGCTTGCCTTACCTATCCTTTATCAGGGTGCAAAAACCTAGTTCCAGCACCACCCATACTACTTCGGGTGAGACTTTGACCTGTGCAAGTAGGTCACTGCCGAAAGGGCCAGTAGTATAGGGGTTTGTTGGCAAAGCTTTCACACCAAACCTTGGTCAGGACCCCTTGAGCCAACGAATGGTTCTGTTGCCAGGACCCTGTAGCATTTTGAGGAAGTGATCAGGTACTGACAATCAAATACTGAACAAAAGTGAATGAGCGGTAAGTACTATCAAACCGAGCAAGAAAAGGATCACTCTACCCGTAGCCCACTAAGAAGAGAAGCAACGCACAATTTTCTAGAGTTACGGGAGAAAAAACCCTCAACCAAAACATCGGTGAAAGGAGACATGGAAATACACTTGAAATTACCTACCTTTAAAGGCGTGACTGATGAAGACATGGATCGCTTTTGGTTCATGGCTGAATCGGTATGGACTGCACAGGGGGTGGTGAGTGATACTGTGAAGAAAGCATAGTTGTCCCTAGCCTTCGAAGATGGAGCCCTGGACTGGTACATACAGTACATATCTCAAAAATGGAGCACATCTCTTGAATATATTAAGGACGCCCTAAAACAACAGTTCCGGAAGCCAAGATAATACTCGCAATTGGTAGCAGAAGTAAAAGACTTCAAGCAAGATACATCTGAGTCGGTGTGGGAAGCCGATCAACGATTGAAGAAAGAAATCAGGGAAGGAGGGTTCAAGTATGATGACAGACAACACACGGAATGGTTCATCACTATGTTACTACCTCACTTACATATACCAATGGGCCACCAGACCTTTAATTCGCAGGAAAAAGCCTTGAAAGCTGCCATGAAACTCGAAGTCGTGCCAAAGGATGACATGTTAAGGGGGGTACAACAAACTCAAGAATAGCTCGGAGCCATGCACATGGAGATTCAAAGCTTACAGATGGAACGGGGAAAAGGAGCTAGCATAGACCTCTGGTGCATATGATGTCAGGTGTCTAGCCATACAAAGGACCAGTTTCCTATATTGATGAATTACATGCAGGAAAGAGGATCTAATCCACTATGACCTAGCTCTAGCGGATCTGCGCTATGGTGCGATTATTTCCGGGTAGTAGGACTGCATGATACAGCCCAGTTCCCTCAACTACATATGGGAGAATCAAAGCAGCAGTGGTACAGGTTTTGTCGATCAGTAGGGCACGATGAATAGAACTATGGCACGTATGACTTGACTGCAGATCGAGGGAACCTCTATAGGTTATAGTCAAAACCTACATCGCCAAGATCCCCCGTGAACTTTGGTGGCTCCCCAGCAAGGGAAAAGGGAGGTCGGGGAGGAAGCACAGGACGGGGGCGGGGGCAGCTGATCTACTATAACTGCGGAGAGGTAGGGAAATTTTCAAGGGACTATCCAAATCCCACCAGCAAATCCTGCAAATATTGCTGGCAACTGGACGATGAGATTGAAGACTACCCGATCCTGATAGCCAAAATGTAGGAAAAACAGCCCACCCATATGCAGAATGTGCAAAGAGTTAAAAATGAGCTAAGGAATGCATATCTGAGTGCAAAATTCATGACATGTGGTGGGATGGTCACCCAGGGAGAAAAGGAGGAACTTTCCTCTTGGGAAGGAGTAAACCTAGAAGAACAAAAGCCACTGGCAGGCCCCGCGCAGTTGCCGACACACCTCAAGAGAGAGGAAGAGGTTGACCCCTTTCTAAAGGCATGTCTGAAACTACTATGTAACCTAATGGCTGCAGAAAATCTTCAAGTATTACTGCATAGTTGCGCAACCTGACCTAACAAAATTCTTGAGACCATGGGTGTACACTGGCTATATAGCTATAAGAAACACACCAGAAGAGAAATGCAGTTGACTGCATAGATTGGAGACTATGAGATGGATCAAGCTATTCTTGATCTGGGATCGGATGCGAACGTATTACCAAAGAAAACGTGGCAACGAATGGGAGAACCTAAGTTGGAATGGTACACCATCCAGCTGCGCATGGAGTATGAACAGAAGATCATCCCAGTAGGATGGTTGCCAAAATTCATGGTAGATATCACAGGAGTAAAAGTCCTAGCTGACTTTGAGGTCATAGAAATCATAGAAGATACAGATCTATACCCTACACTTCTTGGACTCGACTTGGCTATAGACATGGGGGGTGTCATCAATCTCAAAAAGCACAAAATGGTGTTTGAGAACAATGGTACACTCGTAATAGTACCACTGGATCCAGCAGAAGGAATGCAGTATAGAAAGCCAGCCTACGAGAAGGAGGAACTAGATCACATTTACAGATTGACCATGTAGGACAAAGACAGGATTAACCCCACAAAAGATGGGATATTCTGGGGGAGGAGAGACAGTGAATTATTTTCTGACACTGACGAGGAAATAAAGATTTGGAAAAACCGGTTACATGAGGTTTCGACGCTGCACTACCCTTGAGTCCCAAGGATCCTCTACTGCATTTCCTCGGAGATAATATATCTACCCCACTTTGATGAGGCTGGTAGTCTCCAGGAATTCCTAAGGACACTAGAAGCTAGGGTGCCAAGAGAACGATGGCTCTGGGCCCTTAATCTGGCTATGTGTGGGACACATGCGCATTGGTGGGACACCCACAAGAAACCATTCTCAGACTGGAAAATGTGTCAGGATAGGATGTTTCTATTGTTCGCCCCTCCAGCTGACATACGCACCAAGATGTTCCTCAAACCCGGGGATCCCCGTGCACATCTGCGCACCTGGATGACCAAATGGTTCGACCGAACTATAGAAGAATGGGTCCATCTATTTGTTCATGCCTTGGGCCCTATCCCAGCCGCTTGGTACTTATATGCGGAGTTACACCAGCACACCCACCACTGAGAAGTGCTAAAAGAGGACTTTGTCGGAACGTTCAGATTGATTGGGGGGGCAAAGATGCTCAACAAAGCTCTGTAGGACATTGATGCATTTGTACTTAAGAACTCTCACCACCATGCCACACCAGTAGTCCTAAAATGGGAAGCGCAGATGCAAGACATAGCCCACTACCAGAGCTTGGAAATTGAGGAAGAAGAAGATAATCCTAAAAAAAATTATGTCTCGGAATCTGAAGGGAAACGCACTGTCGTTGGGCCATCGTTGCAGAATATTGATGTAACACAGCCTCTTAAGCTACACGACGTTAATATTGGGATGGAAGAACACCCTAAGCTGGCTAAAATTGGGGACTATTGGGATGAAGGATCTGTAGGCAAAATTGCAGATTTACTCACGGAGTATCAAGACTTATTTCTGACAAAGTTTTCTGAGCTCAAGGGAATCACCAGGAACCTCGACATTATGCACATCACTCTGAAACCTGAGGCGCGCCCCGTCAAGTAGCAGCCTTACTAACTGAATCCTAAATATAAGCAAAAATTCAAAGAAGAGCTGGACAAAATGCTTTCCACAGGTATGATTATACCAGTTGAACAGTCAGATTGGGTAAGTCCAATGGTCATCCAGGAAAAGAATACCAAGGGGGGAATACGCATCTCTGTAGATCTACGCAAGTTAAATGACGCCTGCATCCATGACCCCTTCCCTACACCCTTCTCTAATGAAATTCTTGATAGCATGGGCAGACAGGAGGCCTATTTCTTCACTGATGGGTTCTCTAGTTACCACTAGATCCAAATTGCACCTGAGGATTGCAGTAAGACTACCTTCGTGACTGAATGGGGGTCCTTTCAGTATACGGTCATGCCCTTTGCTCTCAAGAACACACCTGCTATTTTTTCTAGGGTCATTTTTGGACGGATAAGTCATTCTTGCAGACAAGACAAACCTCCCAAGTTTCCTATGGACATCTAGCAACAAATGGACAAACAAAACTATCTTTCTCTAGATATATTGTGATTCATAATTAAATGCTATAAAGGTTTAACTATCCTACCTTTGGTCCAATGCTTTTTTGTAGTAGTAGTCCTTCAGTCACCTGAAAGAGTTGCCTTCGAAGATTTGCAATCATAAGCAAGCAAACATCAAATAGCACCTGCATAGCATATATTCATAAATCATATCTATTATGGTGATCAAGGAATCCATAAAATAAACCAATCAATTGACAACTTATTAAGAAAAACAGATTTTTTTTTTTTAACTTAAATAATGAAGAGCCTTACAACCGTGTCTGCCTTGATGTCATACAGGCCTTCCTAGGGTCCGAAATAGGCATTTCCTTTACTCTGACAAGCCTTGCACTCTTCCAACTGAGATACATACAGGTAAGTAATATTTCCCACATGAAATCTCAACTAAAAGGGTCTAAGTTTCAACAGCACTTTGCCTCCAACAATACTAAAACTTCAACTCATCAATTGCTAACCTTTTGAGGCTGCTCTATGCCTCTTTTTATAGTGAAAGAGAGGAGTTTAAATCTCCAAACAAGAAGTGATAGAATCCTCCTTCAAAGGGATTAGCTCCTTACATCAAGGGGTTAGCTCCTTAATGGATGGGATGCATGAACCTGAATAGAGCGAACTTTCCACCACAGGAATATTTCTAGAAGCTTCCAAAAATGACTCAAACTGAGATTTTAGATTTTATTTGTGCCTTTTTAATCTTTTACATGGGTCCACACTTTTAATGAATAGAAAGTGCATTTGGCTACGCATGATTTATAGCCAAGAAGTGCGGGACTGAAGGAAAAACTAGGAAAAAGTGTGGTACCAAAGTTTTAAGGCTTTTATGAGCTTTTCTCTTAGTTTCAAGGCTTGAATTTGGGAAATTTGATATTGTAGACTTCCAAGGGAGTACTAAAATGTCATGGTGACAAATTTCAGTGTAACAAATTGCCCCCTAAAGTGCGAAATATGAGAATATTCAAAGAGTGACATGCTTTATCATTTCAAGGATTAGCCTGTGGACACCCCAATCAAAACCCTGTAAAAAAATTCAATCAAACACACACACACACACACACACATATCATCGCTGAGGTAGGCATTCCCATACTCAGATCAAAACTAACTAAACTTGTTCTGATACAAAAATGATTTTAATATTACATCAGTAATGTAGACATAGCATGGATGTAACCATCTGTAATGAATCGTCTACTGCATAATGAATAATAAAACTCCTCACAGCCTGGATGGTGGAAACTAGATCCAGGGTCTTGATTTCTACTTCCTGAACTAGTACAATTCTATCCATGCAATTAAATGTGTTGAAGTCGAACATGGTAGAAACCACTTGATTACCAGTCAATCATGTGAAATGTTAAAAAGTGTGAAATAAACCACCAATAATGACAATGGATCTCATAGTACTCAGTACAATCCATGAAATGCGAATATGTGATCTGAAGTCGAACATTTCATGAAATCGTTCAATCAAAGGTCAATGATGTAACCTGTTGTCGAAGGCGAGAAACCTGCCATTAAGGCATGTAGATTCCAAGGTACTGACAGATTCTAGATCAACTTCCTAGATGATGAGCTGTCATTGATAGAAAGTGATCCGTCGTAAGAAAGCTCACAACGTGAAGCCATAGATCAAGTTTTGAAGAAATTTTTGCAAGGACTGACCCAGGGATGGTCAACGCGAATGGAGACAAGTGTTTGCAGATGAATGGTTTGTTTGACTATCCTCTTGAACACATAACGGCACTGTAGATGGTTTGGTGACAGTTGTCGTAAGCTAATACCCGGAAACCGGCTGAAGACTTTCAATGTGGTTTGATTAACTGATAGGCAAAGGATTTCCCAACCTACGTAGAAGTGCAACAAAAAGTGTCGTGTTCAAGAGTGGTGTAATGCTTTTACAAATCAAGGTATAACAAACGAATCTATTTTTCTCTCTTTTCCCCCACCATTTCTGGCAAGTACCTCTTTATTTTTGATAAGCTTGAAGAGGATAACATTTTCTTGTTTATAAGCTCATCCTTCGGATGAGTCCAACTTAGTTTAAAATCGAACACTAAGAAGGAGTGGTCAGTTCTTGTTTGTAATCGACATGTCCTTTACTGTTGAATTTTTACGAATCCAGTATAGGAGAAACTTGGTGTTTTTCATTTTCAGGGAGTCAGAGGAAAAAACTTAAGAAAACTCTATGGGTGTTCTTTTTCGTAAATTTAGCCCGTCAGGCTCGAAAAAGGACAAAATGATGCAAGAAAAAACTCTATTGACCATGATTAGTCAACGTATACCTTTTTCATAAATAGTCCATTTTAGTCCAGAAAAGCGGAAAACTTGTACTGAAGGGACGACCGTTCATTTACTTTAACGAGTTTGAATAGTCAAGTACTCAATGATATTTTCATTTTTAGAGAGTCTGAAAAGGGCTTAAAAGAGGACTCCAAGGTTTCGCTTTTTCGTAATTTTCAAGAGTCCAAAAAAGTGATAAAAGTATACTCAGTATTTTCTCTTTTTCTGTAAATTTTAATGAGTTCGAAAAAGTGATAAAAATGTACTCATATGGCCGACTTTCAACTTCATTAACGAGTAGGAAAAGATGGAAAGAACTCAGCATTTTAATGTGTTTTACGATAATGAAAGATAGCAAAATAATCTTGGGATTTTCATGAGTTTAACGAGTCTTGAAAATAATAAACGAAATGGACTCAAGATGGGTTTCATTTTTATAGAAGCTTGAAACGTGGGAAAACTATGCTTGAAAATGCTTTGTTTCATTTTTACACAATATTGAAACAAAGGAAAAATCATGCTTGAAAGTGGGTTGTTTCAGTTTTACACAAGCTTGAAACAAAGGAAAAATCATGCTTGAAAGTGTTGTGTTTCATTTTTACACAAGCTTGAAACAAAGAAAACTATGCTTGAGATAATTTTTGAATGCCCCCCAAGCATAACTGCTAGAGCGCATGCCCCCCCAGCTTCATTTCATTCAACTAAAAATACTACTGGTAATTAATAGATGGATGGAATGAAGGTTCATTTACGAGATCATATGAAAGACCCTACCTAAAACTATAAGAAAATTTTGGAAAAACTTAAATAACTAACCTAAATGTATGACTTAACATTTACGAGATCTAGTCAAAGTCTTGACTCAATTAGGGGAGGATTTGTTTCATTTTTTAACAAGCTTGACACGGGAAAAGAACTATGCTCATGGAAACATGTTTCATTTTTTAACGAGGTTGACACAGTAACAGGAACTATCCTCACCTACATGTTTCATTTTTTAACGAGGTTGACACAGTAAAAGAACTGTCCTCAAATCTACTCTCTACAATCTACCTATATAACCTACTGATTCATTTTTTAATGAGGTTGACATAGGAAAAGAACTGTCCTCATGGCCCACTGATTCATTTTTTAATGAAGTTGACACAGTAAAAGGAACTTTCCTCTTGATCCACTGATTCATTTTTAACGAGGTTGACACAGTAAAAGGAACGATCCTCATACTTGATTCATTTTTTAACGAGGTTGAATCAGTAACAGGAACTATCCTTTGACCAACTGATCCATTTTTTAACGAATTTGACACATTAAAAGGAACTATCCTCATAATAATTTGTTTCATTTTTTAATGAGGTTGACACAGGAAAAGAACTTCCTCTTGGAAGCTTCTTTCATTTTTTTTAACGATCTTGACACAAGAAAAGGAACTATGCTCTCGACTAACTGATTCATTTTTTAATGAGGTTGACACAGTAAAAGGAACTATCCTCACCTACATGTTTCATTTTTTAATGAGGTTGACACAGTAAAAGAAGCTATCCTCAAAGTGACTTGATCATGGCTTCCAATTGGAAGAAACACATGTCAATGGACACACCTTGATCATGGCTTCCAAGAGGTCTTCATCAAAAGGAAGAATAGTTCTCTGGAAGGAACACATGTCAAGGGACTCAAAAGGGATAAGAACATCGCGTTCAAATAATCCCATAGAGTTTTCCATGTCAATTACCGGATCTAAGTCAAAGGAAGATGAGCAAACAGTGAGAGGCTCACTTACATCGGTAATTGAAAACATGGGACTAGTTGCCACATAATTAACCCGTGGCGGGGTAGATACCACTTTAGAATCAGGAACATTTAGGGGTGTCATATTATTGGTAGTCGAAACAAGAATAGGGAATGAAAGCTGGTCTACAGTCACAATATTTCCATTGTGAGGGAAAGACATCACGCGAAAGAGTGTCGATACGACAACTTTCATTGCATAAACATAGTCTTGCCCAAGGAGTAAATTGAAATCCAAGGGGCCTCGAACTACCATAAGATCAATACAGATAGTTTTACCTTCCAAAGTAATAGAAAAATTAGGAAGGATCCCTAAAGGTTCACTAATGGTTCTATTAAAAGCTTTCAGATTCTGCGTAATAGGCACAAGCTGAGGGGAACCCAAAGCTTTCCAAGAAGTTGAGGATAAAATACTAATAGAAGCACCTTCATCTACCTGTGTGCGGTGTATGTCCCTACCACCAAACTTCACAATGATTTGGAAAGGGATGGAGGAAGGAAGACGAGGTTCTGTCAGTCTATTCCAATCAAAGGAAAATACCTCAGTACTTGGAGGGGGTTCTGTAGAAACAGGTGAAATTCCCCCCGGCGTAGAAGAATCTGATGTAACAAGAAGAACCTGAGCGGTATGAAGTTCACTCTCTACAGGGAGAATGGGATCGACCGAATGTGAAATTGAATCGACCACTTGATCAACTAATGGATCATCAACCTGAGTGATATGAGTTTCACTCTCCAATGGAAGAGTGGGATCGACTCTACTTGAAATTAGATCAATCACTCCGTCAGTTGACGATAGGTTGGGAGAAAGTTTACGGTAACCAGTTGGAAATTCTTGCTATGGAACAGTAAGGTTTTCCAATAATTTTGAGGCTTCATCCATGTGAGGGAAAATGTGAGTTTGATGAATCCCTTTGCATAACTTACAAGGAAACACAACTTTACCCTTTTTCCCAGGAACCTGACTATCACTGGTTGATGGATCAATGGAAAGTTTATGAGATTTTTCTGACCATACTTCCAAGACCTTTGGAATACCGGGAAAATTGATAAGGAAGTGGTCACCCTTACAAATCTTGCAAGGGTATTTGGGTTTACGATGCATGTTGGAGGTTTCCTCAACACTACTAACATTTATAGCCATGGTTGGTTGGTTGACTTCTTTCTTATCTTGCTTCTTCTTCTTCTTCTTCTTCCCTTTCTTCTTCTTCTTAGTCACCTGGTTACTAGCGTCAAGGCTTTTACCAAGTGAAGAGGAAGAAAGGGAGGAAGACATATTGGGCGAAGAAGGTAAAGGGTCAACAGAAGGTTGGTGATGTTGAGATGGTGAACTCTGTTGAGGTGAAGCATCTGGTTGAGGTGGAACAATTGGAGTATTCGGGGCCAACGAAGTTGAAAATAACCATATCGGTAAACCTATTATAAATCCAGGTAATGACAATGTAGCCATATAAGGAGGACCAACATTTCCAAAGCAAGGAAAAGTACTAGGATTCTCATTAAGAGGGGTTCCTTGGTTGGTAAATTCCGGAACAGTTGCCATTATATTCAACTTCAGTGAATTTTATTAACAATTTAAAACTAAAATTAACAATTCATAATTCACACCTAACAATTAAAATTCAAAATTCACACCTATGGTCTCTAAAAGTAAAAAAAAACAAATTAACACGCGCTATCAAATCTAGGAGTCAAACCACACACAAACAGTAACTTCCCGTACTAAAAACACTAGTTGGTGATGAAATCCAACATCGTAGAATTTAATACAGAAAGGGCGGTTGGAACAATTACCCCGACAACCTGCTTAATGAAACAGACTGGCACAAGTTTCTTCACAAAACCATCTCGTGTGAAGAGAACCCCCCAAAGAGTCCAAGTGAATCTAGTCGACGTCTGCTCCAGGTACAGTGGGATCTTCCCTCCACCGTCACCTTAGGAAATAATCCTATAGATTATGGCCACTAAGGTTACCAACAGAAACAAATATACCTGGGGGAACAGTCTACGATCCGATACACACGCAAGGGTAGAGTAACAAAGCTCAATCCCCTTGAAGGCTCCTTGACATAATCCAAGGTTTACCGACAAGTGACCCCAGGCTCCTCGACAATGGTCAATCCGAGGTTTACCGTTGTTAATACATGTATATCTTCTATCGTTCCCAATGAGGAAGGATTGATTACCTCACTGGTTCAGATATGATCTCGTGCTTGACTCCTTTAGGAGGAGCTTCCCAGAGCATACATGCAACAATTGGAATTTTTCCTACCGTAATATCGACTACTTGTTTGTTTTAGTTGCTTTGGAAAGTTAACTACAACCTATTCCAAAGCACTAATCCTAAGCTAGATTGGCAGAAAGAGCCCTAAAAATGCAAAAATTAGTAGATGAATTTTAATTAAGCATTGTGTTATTTAGGCCATTATTACTCAAAGGGTAAATGGATACGAAACCAATGGTGTTATGACCCGACCCAAAAATGAATGCAATCGAATATGATAATGTAATATTTTCAATTCGATGAATCCTAAAAAAATTAATGAGAGAGTTTCCATTCACTTCCAATAATACAAAAATTGCTAAATAAGAGAAAATATAACAAATTCCCTAATGCACTAATTTCATCAACAAAAACTAATGCTAATCAATTCCATATTTTTTTATTTTTGTTTTTTTGAAACAAGCATAAAAACATATAAATTCAAATTAAAGAAACTGATCTAAATCCACAATTGATTTTTCAGAATGTAAACTATGCAGTTGTAATCTATGCACAATTCACTTGAAAAGTATGAAAATGTAATCTATGCACATTTTTCATTCATATTATGAAAATGAGAATTCTAATTATGCAAATGTGATCTATGCAAGAGAATTCTCAAACACAAGATGATTCTAATGTAATCTAAGAACTATCAAGTGTAAGCAAAGAAAATTGGGTGAGAGTTCCAAAGATCAAAAGATAAAAACACTCAAAGGCGATCAACACTCATACACAATTTAGCCAAACAAAAGAAAAAAGATGAAAAAATTGTGAAACAATTGAGACAAACCTCCAAGTAATTACCAAAGGAAATCAAATTAAGAATCTCTCAAAAAAGAGACTCAAAACACCGAATTAAATTAACAGAGATTAATGAGATGAAAAATTTGCTGAAAGAAACTCATAAACAAGGCTTTTTGACAGAAAAATATAGATCTGGGTAGATGCTAAGAATCCTAAATTAAATCTATACTAAGCCTGAAAAGTAAATTTTAAGTTTTCATAAGATTTTCCTAGGGTCTGCAGGCTCCAGAGTAATGCACTGTGCGTGAATGAAAAGTACGGAGATCAAAAGACTTCAAGAAAACAAAAGTTTTCAAAACTTTTCAAAGTACAGAAAAATTAAACTAAGCCACCCAAACCATTATACATCAATCAAAAACCAGAAAAATATTTTTCTCAAGTCAAAACAAAAGGAAAACCAAAAATCCAATCATTCCCCAGCGGAGTGGCCAATTTGTTGGACGGATAAGTCGTTATTGCGGACAAGACAGACCTCCCAAGTGTCCTACGGACAACTAGCAACAAACGAACAAAAAAAACTATCTTTCTCTAGATATATTGTGATTCATAATTAAATGCTATAAAGCTTTAACAATCCTACCTTTGATCCAATGCTTGTTTGTAGTAATAGTCCTTTAGTCACCTGAAAGAGTTTCCTTTGAAGATCTGCAATCATAAACAAGCAAACATCAAATAGCACCTGCATAGCATATATTCATAAATCATATCTATTATGGTGATCAAGGAATCCATAAAATAAACCAATCAATTGACAGCTTATTGAGAAAAATGGATTTATTTTTATTAACTTAAATAGGGAAGAGCATTACAACCTTGTCTGCCTTGATGTCATACAGGCCTTCCTGGGGTCTAGAACAGGCATTTCCTTTACTCTGACAAGCCTTGCACTCGTCCAACCGAGATACATATAGGTATGTAATCTTTCCCACATGAAATCTCAGCTAAAAGGGTCTAAGTTTCAAAAGCACTTTGCCTCCAACAATACTAAAACTTCAAATAATCAATTGTTAACCTTTTGAGGCTGCCCTATGCCTCTTTTTATAGTGAAAGAGAGGAGGTTACAGCGCCAAACATGAAGGGATATAATCCTCCTTCAAATGGATTAGCTCCTTACATCAAGGGGTTAGCTCCTTAATGGATGGGATGCATGAACCTAAAAAGAGTGGACTTTCCACCGCAGGAATATTTCTAGAAGCTTCCAAAAATGACTCAAACTGAGCTTCTAGATTTTACTTGCACCTTTTTAATATTTTACAGGGGTATACACTTTTAATGAACAGAAAGTGCACTTGGCTACGCATGATTTATAGCCAAAAAGTGAGGGACCGCAGGCAAAACTAGGAGAGAGTGCGGTACCAGAGTTTTAAGGCTTTTATGAACTTTTCTCTTAGTTTTAAGGCTTGACTTTGGGAACTTTGATATTTTAGAATTCCAAGGGAGTACTAAAATTTCATGGTGACAAATTTCAGTGTAACAGTCATAGTTGCTGTATTCAAGGAGTTTATTCATAATTTCCTAGAGGTTTATTTTGATGACTGGACAGTCTTCAGCCTAGTAAAGGAGCATGTCTCTAACCTGCGATTAATGTTGGATGTGTGCTGGAAGCACCCGATTTATTTGAATATTAATAAGTGCATATTTTTTTTACCATTTGGAATCTTACTTGGGCACATAGTATGTCAACAAGGGTTGATGGTTGAGCCTGTGAAGGTAGCCGTAATTATAAACCTTGTAGTCCCAACAATGGAAAAATAGTTGCGTTCTATTCTTGGACACATGGGCTATTGCAGGAAATTCATTCAAGGGTACGCATCGATCACGACACCCATGGAAAAGGTACTAAAAAAATATGTTTCCTTTTTTTGGGATGATGAATGTTAGAAGAGCTTCGAACTGCTCAAGGAGAAGATGATTTCTGCACCCATACTCATATTTCTTGATTGGTCGAAGGAATTTCATGTACATGTGGATGCATCAGGCATCGCGTTGGGTGTTGTCCTCATGCAGCCTGGAGAAGGAGATATTGATCACCTGGTTTCCTTTGTGATTTGGAAACTCTCGAGTGCAGAATGGAACTACTCTACCATTGAGCACGAAGGATTGTCTATGGTCCATGCGTTACAAATATATTGGCACTATCTACTGGGTGGACACTTTAAAATGTTCACTAATCATTTGGCTTTGAAATACTTGGTCAACAAGCATGTGTTAGGGGGGAAGATCTGCCACTGCCTATTTCTATTCCAAGAATATGATTTTGAGATCATCATCAAGCCCAGAAGGATGAATGCAAGCCTGGATCATCTGTCTTGCATTGAAACAGGGGAAGAACCTACTAGCTCAGAAGAGGGTTTACCAGATGCGCATCTGTTCACCATTAAGGTGGTTGACGCACACTTTGTTGATATCATTGAGTTCCTCACTACAGGAGTGCCCCCTGCAGAATATTCAGTACAACAAAAGAAGGAGTTGGTTACTCGGGCATCGGACTTTACTATCATCGCTGGTCATTTATACAAGCTAGGCACAGATGAATATTACGCAGACATGTCCTGGAACATGAACGGCCTGTCATATTAGTAGAAGTAGACAAAGGTGTCGCAGGAGGCCACTATGCAGGAAACGCAACGACACAAAATATCTTTAGGGCTGGGTTATGGTGGCCTACCCTGCATCAGGATTCTTACACCTATTGTAGATCATGCGACACCTACCAGCGAACAGGACGGCCCTCACACTGACATGAGATGCCATTATGGCCTCAAGTAGCTTTACAGGCTTTTGAAAAATGGGCCATTGATTTTATAGGACCCATCAATCCGTTGGGAAAGAAAACAAGTGTGCGCTACATTATCACCACCACCGACTATGTCACTTGATGGGTTGAGGTACAAGCGGTGAAGGATTGTACTGCGGATACTACTCCGCACTTCATCTTTGAGAAGATTCTGACCTGGTTTGGTTGCCCAAAGATCCTGATGAGTGACAGAGGTACACACTTTGTTAACCAAACAGTTCAAGACTTGAATGAATAATTATGGATCCACCATGTGAAGAGTACACCATACCATCCCCAGGAAAATGGAGCGGTCGAAGCTTTTAACAAAATTTCAGAACAGGCATTAACTAAGGTTTGCAATACCAATCGTAGTGACTAGGATGTTCGCATTCCATCTGTTATGTGGGCCTACCAAATGACTTGCAAGAAGCTAACAGGTAGGACCCCCTTTCGTATGGTCTATGGAAAAGAGGCCATTATGCCCATAGAATATGTTTTTCCTAGCCTACGCATTGCAGAATTTACAAATATAGCAGACCCCAATATCAAAGAGGAGTGTCTTACGTAGCTTGTGGCTTTGGCAGAATATCGGTTTATTGCTAATTTTTATCAACAGGTTCAGAAGGCTCGCAATAAAGCATGGCATGATCAAAATATTCGCTAAAAGACATTCGTCGCAGGTGACCTTGTCCTTTTATACGATAGCCAATTTGTGAAACATCCAGGAAAATTCCAACAACACTAGCTTGGTCCCTACACAGTTAAGGAAATCATGAAGGGCAGAGCTCTCTAGCTAGCTACCCTACACGAGGACATCTTACCTGCATTTGTCAATGGTAGTCGACTCAAGCCATACAGGGTTCAATGACTATATGGCAGCTACAGTGACTCGCGACGAGTCACAAGATTGTGTTGGGGGATTGTTGGAACAGGGTCTCCTGCGAGCTGCAAAACTGGTCCATTTGGATACTTTTATATTAGATTTAATCTAGTAGAGGGGTTTTGGGGCGGGTCAAAGCCTCAAAAGCATTGTAATGGGTAAAAGGGTAAACCATGGGTCCGAAAACCATGGTTTGCAGACCATAGGAATGTATAGGCTATATTATTATAAATAGAGGAACATTTTTGTATTTTAAGGTAGGAATGATGAGCTATTGATGCGAATTTTGGTTTAAGCTATCTGTTTGGGTTTTGGGGAAACGACTCCTGTTGGCTGTGTGCACAGAGATCCAAGTCCAGTTGTGTGCAAACCCTGCTGCTATGTGTGCGGGTTGGGAAGGGAATTGTAAGGAAGAATTGATGAATGAATGAATAAGAAATATTGATAGAGAAATGAATCTATGAGTACTCTTGTGCGAATTGTTGGTAATTGCTCCATTGTTCATTTTCTATCATTGAGCTGCGAAGATCTGTGTAAATGTGTTTCTAAATCTAGATCTATTCTATTTTGTTTATGTAATGCTATGTTACTATCATAAACTCATATAATTATAGATCTACTGTACGTGGATTCGAATAGAGACCTAATTAACCCTGCGCAGAGAAAAATAATCTAGGAGTTATAGGGCTTAGCGCAGCTCTGCTTGCCTTACCTATCCTTTCTCAGGGTGCAGAAACTTACTACTTCAAGTGATACTTTGACCTACGCAAGTAGGTCACTGCCGAAAGGGCCAGTAGTATAGGGGTTTGTTGGCAAACCTTGCACACCAAACCTGGGTCAAGACCCCTCGAGCCAACAGTTTTCCTCCCCATCGGAAGCCTTTATTCACACTTGTCACTGCATGCATAGGAGCCGTTATGGCAGAAAATTTAGCAATAAACTGTCCCCAATACTGAGTTGCACCTAAGAAACTTCTTACCTCGATTACTGTTTTGGGAGTGGGCCAATTCACAATGGCTTCCACTTTAGAAGTATCGATGCTCAACTTGTATCCTCCTACAATGTGTGCCAAATAAACCAAAGAACACTTTCCAAACTCACACTTTGACATCTTAAGAAATAATTTCTCTTTCTTCAAAACATCAAGCACCCTATTCACATGCAAGACATGTTCTTCTCTTGTTTTTTTGAAAATCAGTATATCCTCTAAATACACGATTAGAAATTCATCAAGAAATGGACGCAAAACATTATCCATAACATGCATGAAAGTTGTCGGTGCATTGCACAAACCAAGTGGAATAACCAACCACTCAAAGAGTCCTTGTTTGGTTTCGAATGCAGTCTTCCATATATCACTTTCTACAATTCTTACTTGATGATGTCCACTTCGTAAATCTAACTTAGTGAAAAAAAAAATTTCTTTCAGCTGATCAAGAAAATCATCTATCCTTGGGAGTGGGTATCGATTCTTTACCGTTATCTTGTTCAAAGCTCTGAAGTCTACACGCATACGCCAAGTCCCATATTTCATTGGAATCAAGACTATGGGTCAACCGCATGGCGAAGTGCTTGGTATTATGATTCCCTTGTCCAACATGTCCTTGATTTGCCACTTGATTTCATCATTCTCCATTATCGATATGCGATACATGCTGATGTTCTGAAGAGGACAGTATTGTTGTAACTGATTCTCATGCTGAATCTCCCTTTTTGGAGGCAATCATGTTGGCTCCTGAAACATCTCATGAAGTGCATAAACTACATTATATGAATCTGATCTCAACCTAGGATCACAATCCTCAAATTATCCATGATTAACATTAGCTTCAGGCTTAATCATTAGAATAACAAAATTCTTACTTGAATTGACCAGTATCTTTACCTGTACAACATTTACCATAGCAATATTTGTCTTCTTGCGATGTTCTCTAACAATGTACTCCTTGCCATCTTTGAATAAATGGTATTTTTTCTCATGTCGATGGAAGATCGCTTTATTTTCATACAAGTAAGGACTTCCAATCACAATACCTGTAATATCAAGCGGAACCACATCTAATTCAACTATGTCAACAAAAGGTGCAGTTATTGCAAAACGAAATATACACTTCTTTGAAACCTGTAAATTTGCATCCTTACAAACCCAACCAAGTGGATATGGTTTTGGATGTGGAATGGTATCAAGATTAGGTTTCTTGACCAAGCCTTTAGATATTATGTTTTCTTGTGACCCACTTTCAAACAATGTGTCAATCTTGGTATGTTTGAATGTGACCCTCACATGAAACAATTTAATTCTCTCTTCTTCATTTGGAGCTTGTGTGTGACAGTTTGATGTACTAGTACTAGGTTTAGTTTCAATTTCTTTCCCCTTCATGTTATTCAATCCCATGGCTATAATTTTAGATTCATCACCTAAATCCTCTCCTAAATTATGTTGAGTTGTAGTTACAATTTTCTATTTCCATTTGTTGTTCTGATGTTTGGGCCTCTTGTGAGGATGTAATTTCCAACAATGATTTCCATCATGGCCTTCTCTTGAAAAATGCTTACAAACCAATTTTTCTCCCTCTTTCTTGATAGATGCATTCTTTTAGCCTTTACCTTTTCAAGTATTCTCTTTTTTTTCCCCTTAAAAGGCTTGTTTCAACCCTAATCATAAATGTTTTTCCCTCTAGCTTCTAAATGTGTGGCTTGAACACATACCACATCTAGAATTGTGGGGTTAAACATGATAATAGTACGTCTTGGGTAGCTATGTAAGCCTCCTATGTACTTGTGCAAAGTATCTTGGCTCTGAAAATCTACCCCTAATAAGAGAGCTCTTCTCCTAAATCCTTGAGTGTAAACTTGCAGATTCTATACTTTCATTTGTCTAAAATTTTTCCAGTTCATTATGGCTTTCTACATATGAGCTAATGGATAAAATTTTTGTTTTATTTCATTAATGAAATAATTCCATGATAGGATAATCTTACCGTACTTCTTGATCTCCTCCTTTGTCTTTTATTCCCACCAAACAAGTGTTGCACCTTCCATTCGCAATGAAGCTAATTGGATTTTGGTATCATCATCATGAAGGTTCTGAATTCTCAAATAGACCTCCAATTTCCTAATCCAATTATCAATATTTTCTGCATTGACTTCACCATTAAACATTGGCAATTCAAACTTAACATAAATTTTTAGAAAATGAATTTTACCAATTTTCTTTGACTTGTGTGGCTGATGCACTAAAGATGAAGTAGAGGATGATGATGATGAGGGTGAGGATGGTGACTTTCCACTGCCTCCATTTCCTCCATTTCACTTCTGTTAGCACTCAAATCTACCTCAGGCTGAAATGAAGTAAAACTCAAGGCTACATCAAACCACGCTCAGCCTCGTAGCCAGCCCTACGAGGACAGGAGAGGGCTCTCTCCGTCAATCTCGAGAAAATGAGCAATAGGATGCGAGATGACTTACAATAAGAACTAATTTTAGGCTAGTAAAGAGATAGGTATGTTTTTTTTTTGGTTTTTTGGGTTTTCGCTGGAGTAATGGGAAAACAAATTTTGGGTCCGGGGATAAGGTCAGACCTTTGCAGAGTTCGAGTTGGGGCGAGGTAGGTGAATGTCTTGATGCTTTGAATTGAATATATGGACAGATCAGACCGAAGAGAAGCTGAAGAGGGCAAAGAAGAACTTGGCTCCTCTCCAAACAGCTGAAAACATATAGAACTAACTGAATTCAAAGGCCAAGCACTGTAAACAATGGATTCAACCTTATTCACTCATTCAATTTAGTTCAGAAGCATAATGAAGGGATGTCATACATTAAACATGAAGAAACTTACAGTAAACAAAGAGGAAACACCATCAAGAACAGAACACCACAAGGATCCCAACAAGTGCCGCAAAACCCCTGATCTTTCCTTAGCCAAAATATGAAAAGTATGTACAATGATATCAAAAGTATCCCAAGAGTCCAACCTGTAGAATGCCTCAGAAAGTACAATATATAGATCACTCTAACACCTTTCCCCACCTCTAGGGGTCGAATTCCCTCTTCAGGGATCAGTTTCAACCAATTCTAATCATGGAACTACAATCTAAGCAGCTAACAACTTGCCTCTAAAAGAGTGGAAACTGATCCATTACATGATTTTTTACCCTTTTGAGAGTGAATCTTCTAGAATAGATAAAAATAAGCCAAAGTTACATGTCAAACATGAATTTACATCATAAAAACCCAAAAATTCTATCCACAAGCAAAACTGGTCCATACTAGGCGAAAAACTGAGCTGGCAGCTGAAAATTCAGGAAAAATTTAAGTGGGTCGCTCTTGAGCCGAGTGGGTCGCGCGTTTTCCATCCTGAATTTGAGGTACTTCCCGGCATCCAAATTGAGCTCATCATAGCTCGTTGGAAAGCCCTGGATGTTGACTATCCAACCCAAGTGGAATTTCTGAATTTGGAGCTCATTTGACCCTCCAAAACCGGATTCTCCCATAGGTACTCCCTGCTGGTGCAAAAGGTGGCAGCAAGGTGGTTTTCATGGTGTTTTTGAGCTTTTTGACCATCCAGATTTTGATGAAATGCTAAGTTGACTTCTGAGGATGCATAACTAATCATGAAAAATCCAAAAATGTAAAAATTTCCTCCAGCAAGTGTCCCAAAAAAAAGTGAGCGCATGAGTGCGCGACCCGCTTAACTGAAAAACCTGTTTTTGAGACCAAAAATTTGAAAATGACAAAATTTTCTCCGAATTTGCCCAAATTCGGAGCGGAGGTCCTCCATAATGTGTCCTGCCCAGTCAATGAAGCCTCGGCCAAAATCCGAAGTGGATTAGGCCTTTTCCGCCGTCTTAGTGCTTTGCGCAACCTCCTCTTCATGATCTTCATTCTCGCTTTGCAGACATGCATGCGAGCCCAATAATGGCCTTTCATGTGACGAAGCATGTCCTTGTCTCGATTGTGTCGCCAAAAACCTTTCAAATGGATTTTCTGCAGCATTAGTACGATTATCTCATCGATTTGGTGTCATGTCACGATCTCTTTAGATTCTTGCTCAGCATGTCCTCCCACCCAGTTTGGCGTACCTCATAAAATGTGGCAAGCTCATCCTCAAAAGATTGTTTTAACATTTGCTCCAAATAGTTAATCACCCACTGAGCCTTCTGCAATTGATCTTTTAGCTTGTCATTCTCGGCCCTTTGCTCCTGGATGACTTCCCTCAGTTTCGAGCTGGGAGAGCTCGCATCAATATCAATAACTGTGAAATCTGTGTCCCGGCCTCCTGATGGGCCCTCATCATGCATGGGCCTCTTGCCCCTGTCCTGTACCTGTACCTGCGCTGAAGAAGAAGGCGATACCCCTTCCACATCATGTGGAGATAATACTCACTCTGCTGATGAAGTCGGCAAGACCCCTTCCACCTCATGTGGAGATAATACTCGCCGTGTCGCTGCAAATAAGGCCCTGTGGCCTCGCTGATATGTCTGAACCAAAGGAGTGCTGATATGCTCAACCTCAAGCATGTCCGGCTGGTGTGAAGGCTCTCCTGCATCATGAACTGTATCGGGAAGCAGCTGTGGCACTCTGAAAAAGTCTCTAGAAATGAAATCCTCCCAAGTGACGCCCTGCTCTGCCAACTGATATGAAACTATGATCTTGATCAAAGCGTAATGGTATATACTCCTGTACTGCTGCACTGGGCTCGTCTTTTTCTGCAAAAACATCACCATCCTCTCTATGTTGCGATATATGAAATAAGGAATATTCATCATACGTACCCTTGTGAAGTGCATCAACAAACGAATATGGTACGCGAAAAGACGAGCATACCCGCCCTCACAACTAAAATACTGAATGATGAGCTTCATCAGCGGTGCATACTCATCTCTCAAGAATCTGAATGGAAAAACTCTGCTCAAGTAACCCATATATCCAGTTTTAATGTATGGCTCATAGTGGAATTTCTCTAAATGCTGACGCTTGTTCCATTCCTCACCCATGTTTGGTATGCCAGTGGCTTGAGCAATAGTCAAGGGTGACAAAATGAAATCAACCCCGGCAAGATTTACCCGGCCATCTCGTAAATGTAGAACAAACAGACGGGCCAATTGACGATGAAGCCGGGTTTGTGCAATCATCTCACAAAATCTGAAACATGACAAATATCGAAAACAATCCATTGCTAATGGACATGCCTGCAACCGAGCCAAAGAAGTAGGCTCCTTTCTGCGATGATTACCACTTCTGTTATCTCTATGAGACCCCCGTGGCACATTACCTTCAGTCACCGAATCACTGCCTGACCCTTGCTCATACTCTGACTCTGTCTCTGACATGGCTCTGAACAAGCTATTGGCACTATGTATACTGATATAAATGCAGTGAAAACAAAGTTATGATGTGTGTTTTAACACCCTACAAATATCCCCCACCGTCAAAGCACCATAAGGAAACAAACAATGATAATATCTCTGATTTAGGTGGATTGGAAAAGAAGCACAGTCTCTGTTTTAAATGCAAGTGAAACTTGACCAAAGGGAGCAGGCAGCCTTCATAATATTGAGCAAATCTTGTCAAAGGGAGCACGGCATCATATGAATGTGTTTGTCTATGAGCAATAACAACAGAGTTATAAGTGTCAATGGGCAGTGAAACAGAGTTATGAGAATGTTTTTATCATTGGGCAGTGAGACACAATATAACCATAGTCACCATGGAACAAAAGTCTTGAACATGGTAAAGTAATAACAATGACCACAATGGTATAATGGGTATGAGAATAATGGGGTTTTGATAATATATGCAAGGGTGGATATATCACTGATATAAGATAGGAGAAAAACTCATGCAACCATCCATATTCATTTAAAAACCCTGAAGAACAATACTGCCATGACTGTAGGGTTTAAATCTTCCATTTCAAATGTTTGAAATCATCAATGATGCCACCAACACATTAAAAACCATTGAGCAATTGTTAAAAACATGTTTGAAGGCCGTTGGGGGTGATCCCAAACGAAACTGGGTGCTCAAATCGATTTTCCGGACTTCTGTTGGCGAGTGGGTCGCTCTCCTCCAAGTGGGTCGCTCTACCCAAGTGGGTCGCTCGCGTTGTAATTTTGCACTGCGAAAATCACCCAAGTGGGTCGCTCTGCCCAGGTGGGTCGCTCGAGCTCCAAAACCCTGTCAACGATGTTTCAAAACTTGAATTCGGCCCTCCAACTCCAAATCTCGATTTGTATGCTGTAGATTGGTGGAAATGAAACTTGTTTGGCTTTATATATATGATGCAAATATCTTTCACAATCAGATTTGATTCAAATCTAATTGATAACCCATATTACAATGTTTTTGTATTTTCACATTTGGCTTTTTAATACAATCTCTTTTTGGCTTTTCTGAGCTCAGATTTGATGATTTTGTTGTCTTCTTGCAGGGGTATGGCTATTTAGCTAAGGAAAAGACCAGAGGTCTGCTTTGAAATTTTCTTCTTGGTGAAATAAGCACAATTTATTACAAAAATAATAATGAACAATTTCTAGTTCCAAAACAGAGTTTTGGACTAGAAATGTTTTTAAAATGCTGATGATAATAAAACATGAAATCAAAATTTGCGGAACCATCCTCATCCTGTAGTCTTTATGACTGGTATACAAATGACTCAAAAACCCTAGACACTAGGACCAAAGACACTTATTGACATTTTAATGACCATATATGAAATGACAATGACTTTGAGTGATTTTTTGAGGAAATTTTTAAAATAGCACTGCAGGTGTGAGTATGAGGAAACATAAGACAACAGACCCCTTCGTCAGTCAATGGCATGCTCCTAGTGAAATGCAACGAAGTGGAACAAGCGAGACACCTAAAAATGAATATGCAAAAGACGAAATGATCACTGACGGAGGGCTGTAAGGACCGACTCTAACATTGGCTCCAATGGGGATGGTGGCTCCATGGAGATGCCAAGAACGGCAGATCTCTGGGGGAGTCAGAGAGTGCCTTTCATCCATTGGGCGATGGAATCATTATTTCAACTGATAAAACAAACTTTGGACATTTTATTGACTGCAGATTTGACTAAAGACAGACTGCAATTCGACCAAACTGACATGACTTTAAAACTGACCTAACTTTGAAACTTAAAAGACTGATAAAACTAACTTGAAAATTTCAAACTAACCAACCTCTATCTCCAGAATTATAGCCTTCGCTCTGGGCCCCAGACTGAATATGAGAGATCAGTGCACACTTGCAACGAAACAAAAGTAAAATAATATATAAAATGACAATGAGATCAGCAGCAAGTACTCAGAAATAATATCGTTTCAGCAACCGACCATTGATCGGTCCTCCAGGACAATCATCTCCATTCATTTCTTTGAGAAGAAATGCATTCTGACCCCGATATGCTGCAATCTTAAAAGGACCCTTCCACAGATTTTCAAATTTGCCGTGTTTTCCCTTATCTTCATTCCGAGCGTCCCATTTCAAAACTACCTCATCCAACTGAAACTTATCTGCCTTCGCCTTTCTGTCGTAGATCTTCTTTATGCGCTCCTGCAACTTGAAAGTATTTTGAAATACCTCCTCCCGTGTCTGCTGTAAATGAATCATCTGATTAATCCTCTGCTGCATAGGATCTTCCTCACTCCCAGCCTCCTGAAGCAATTTGACCACCGGGACAGCAAGTGAAGTAGGAAAAACCGTATCCGTTCCATACACCAACTGGAAAGGAGACATGCCAATAGACTTTTTCTGTTAAATAATAAGAATCATAATTAATATTCAAAATGGAAATAGCGATACGAACATAATAATCATAAAAACATGAGTTCTTTGTATTAATTAGGAAAGCAGTGAAAACATTGTATATATCAGTGTAGTTGCTGTTGTAATAATATATAAATGTAGTGTGGCTGATAGATACAAAATCAATGCCTAGGAAAGAAGATATGGGCTCTAATACATGATTTCTAGCCAACCCAGAAAAGATTGCTAGAAATACCAAGAAAATATACAATGTGACAAAAAACCCTAGGGTTGATATGTCACTGCAACCTAGAACTGAATAGAATGAGACTGTGACATATATGAAATGATAATGTCCTCCTCCAATGGTATTTCTCAATAGAAGGTTGATCCCTCCATTCAAAAATAGACCCTCCTGATGAGCTTAATGAACCCTCCTAGCAACTGCCACTAAAAATAATGCAGATCTGGACTGAAGTTGCGCTGTGAGGGATGGTAGATGGTTGGCCTGATGCCAAAAATATAAAAATATGCCCAAGAGCCCTCCTTTCTGATCCTCCAATGGATAGGCTACCTCTCCACTGAAAAACGAGCCCAGAATTGGCTCTATGTGATCCTCCTTTGCTGCACCCTGCAACACAACCCAACTCTAAACAGAAACTGCGTTGTAGTTGAAGGAGGTAGCTTGGAAAAAATGTTGTAATGAGGAAATGCAATCCAATGAACCTCTACTTTCCTGAGGATGGTAGGTATTCCCTATCAGGAACACCCTTGTGCTAAACAGCGCATCAAACCCTGCTAAACAACTAAAGTATGCAAAGTCTAAACATACCAATATCAAATAATAATCCAAACATGAATCACAATGGCTGCCATCCCCTCCATATATAGTGTGTGAACCTTCTCACATTGGGTCCCATCCATAAATTCCACTAAGCTCATGCAAGTTGTCCTCCACTAAAACTGCGATGTCTTATCATAAATGCCACTCCTCCATGACAACGCTATTGATTTGGTCAAAGTTGACCTATTCAACATGTATCCCCTCCAATTCACACCCAAAGGTGCTTAATCCAGCTGCTTATTATTCCTCCTTTCACATTAGGAGTGTAATTATTCCTTCTAAGGAGATTTATATGCCTCGCTACCCACTTATTCCCCTACCTAGTGATAAAACAAACTATAATATTCCATTTAGCTGCAGGCTAAATTTTTGGAATATTACAATCCTCCCCTCCAAAATGTTGCTTGTCCTCAAGCAACTACAAGGATATGTCAAAATTATCCCTCCTTCCTCTTGTATCCTCCTCATCAAATAGTCCTCACCACTACTCAAAATGATCTACAATAAATTTGTCCCCCAATGGTTCCTTCCAAGTATACCAAACCAAATGGCTCACATCACGATAAAGTGGAAGGTGTAAGTGGAAACCTTCTTATTGTTCAATTTCCTCCTCAAGGTAAGTGAGATTATGGAAATTGGGGATCTCCATCCCAATAAGAGACTCACATACCTATGCTATCATCCAAATGAAATTAGCCATCCTAGGTAGCTCATCAAAGAAATCCTCAACCCTTGGTTCATGCAATGTATTGGGCTGTATGGAGAGATTAGATTTTTCCACCCATGTTGTTTCTCTAACCATTTATGGTATGTATGGGGCTGCTGCTGATCTTGGACGGAAATATTATGGCCTCCAAGAATGACCCAAGTTACCCCACCAAACAAAACATCCATGAAGTGCCTCTCGCAAGCACTCAAGTTCTCCAAATGGCTCCTCCCACATGAAGACAAGAGATGTAGTGTGGCAATCATGGTTTGCCCATTGTTTCTCCTGAAACATGCAACATATGAAGTATGGAGAATCATACTTCCAATGGGCACCTCCAACTATTGTGCCATCCTCCCAACAAAGCTTCCCATAAGAACAAGAACATCATCAATATATGGAAGCAAAAGAAAATAAAAACAAGCTGCCATATGACAACCGAGAGGTGGGTCATAGTCCCACTTGTGGAACCAGTGCAGTGCATCCCCTGCCTACCTCAAAACAAAGTATAACAAGTGTCTTTTCAGCCACTTTTTAGATGCCACAATCATCCTACAATATGAGATCATAGAAGTAAAGTATGGTGCCAATGGTGCACACCAAGAATCATGTGGCATTCCCCACAAACCACCAATAGAATGGCCAACATCAATGCGGAAAATGGTCTCAATTACATCACAATAAAATTTAAAATAAGGAATGATCCTCCTTCGTACAATATGTTTCTTACAAAAATTAAAAGAGTACAAATCATGATGCATAAATGTACATCCTCTACTATGTACCTTGGTCATTGAGCTGAAATGGCTCAACTGAAAGTTCTCCCTCACTCTCAATGAGTAGGGAAGTGGTTGTGACAAACTTTCCATCATCATCTGGGCTATTCATCTCTCCATATGCTGATATACATTCTACTGGATGCCCTCCCAAGTGAACTCCTCCATCAAGGAATGATATGCATCAAAGTGCATGGAAAGAAAGTCCACATGTGTTGCATGTAACAACTTCTCCTTGAGCTTAGAAGCTCTATTCAAGAAGGCTCTGTCATAAGAATAAATGACCCCATCATCCACCATGTATCTATCATCTCCCTCCGGGTCATCAAGAATCATGCAAGCACCAAGATCCTTGGAGCACTCTACCAAAAGTTGATATCTCCAATATGGATCAATCCTCCTAAGAGACAACACTGAAGATCTGAAATATGAAGCTCCCCACATGTTGTTGTCTTCTCCTTTGACATCCCTCATGCCAAAGTCATCCTCCAAAGTGCTGCCATTCCCATCATGCAGCTGCTCATGCTCAAGTAGAAGTGGTGACCTTTGGAAGTTGGCCTCCCATGAGAAGCTACCATCCAAAAATAACCTCCTGATCTTGGCCAATGTAAGCATGAGTAGCCTCCATCTGCTCCAATATGTGGAGGATTCCTTCCTCAAGGGAAGTACCCTCTGTTTCTCTGAAACCATGGAGTGGTCTCCTTGCACCATGGTGGTGCCATCCTCCATCATTGCAACAACTTCTGTCAGTGCAGAATATGTAGTGAGAGTGGGTAATGCTAAAAATGGGAGAATGTCTCTCTCCTCCTTGAGTCTATCCAAGACTCTTTGTGCTGTACTAGACCCCTCAAAAGTATCCACCCCTCCGGAATCCAAGAGTGGTGAACCGAATGGTAAGATGTCTCTCACCAATTCTAGATCTGGTGGCCTCCCAGGTGGAATGCCTCCATGTAGTGAGACATAAAGATCTAAAGTAGACTGTATATATGAGTGGACTGATTTATCCCTCCTTTCACTGCGTAATATAGTCTCCTTCTATGAAGAAACCTCCTGAAATAGATAAGGGTGAATGCTCATCATCCCTTGATGTTGATCCTTCTTTCCTTCTTCTCCTTCTATCTCACCTTCCACAAAAACTGATACATGCTGCTTCGGGATTGTGCTTTGGTTCCCACATACTAGATTATTCGGAACTCCTTGCAAAGAGACAAGGGCTCATCTAATGGAAGAAATGGCTCCCTTTCCACCTCCATGTGGTGATGGATCTTATCCCAATTGTACAATGTTGTTAGGTCTTCTTTGCTCATCCTCTTCACCAATGTTTGATAATGCCTCATCATAAATGGGAGACCCTAGATCTTGGTCTTCCCTTGAAGGAGGAATCTCCATGTCTTCATCTATAAAAGAGGGCTCTTAGAGAAGTGGGGATCTTGCCCTTGGCAAGTTATTATGCATGTTTTTATCCCCTTCAATAGAAATATGGGGTGGAGTTGGTGAAATATATCCCTCCAACTCATGCAAAGGTTTTGAATTTTTGGTTTCAACAAAAGATGTTTTACAATATTTAATATAAAATATTTTCATTATCTCCTTAGTGAAACCTGCATAAGTATTTACAATTGCATGATGAAATTAAGTAGAACTATAAAACCACCAATCATGGGCCATACCTTTAAGGTGTAGCTCTGCTACTCTAATGGCCTCCTTTTCTGAGACTTGGTGTAGCTGGAAATGGGAATCTAGCTCCTTCACCCAAGCCTTGGCTGTGCACTTTGTTGATCCATCGAAGTTAGATAGAAAGATTCTACCTCTCTTGCTTCTATTATGGTTGATGGATATTTTTTCTTCCTTGAGTTGGAAAAACCCATGGAAGTCCAAGTGCTCTTTGAATCTCCAAGAATGAGACTCATACTCCTTAAGATAGTCACTCAAGGTCTCCTCCTTGAGTGCCTCTTCTTCCTCCATCTTTCTTGCAGTGAATGTGGGCAATAAACTACATTGTGGATATGAATGTGTGGCTGAATTTCCACACCCATCGTGTGAATATATAGGGCTTGCTTCACTTTCAAACCCTCTTGGAAATTTCATACACCTCTCCCCTTTCATCTCCTTGATATTTTTCACAGTTTGTAAAAGAAGCCGGGAGATCCTTTCTTACTTCATTTATCCAAATAATGGAGTCATGCCTTTTTTTCTTCTGTATAACTTCTCATTTATATGAGAATCTTCTCCTCCTAATGGCATAATGTCTTGAATACATAGGCTGAGCCAAGATTATGCTCCGATACCACTATATTATTCCAAAATGGAAATAGCAGAAATACAAGACATAATAATGTAAAACACAGAAACTATGAACATATCATAAGAGGGATCAATATGCAACCATCATTTTATTAAGATATCAGCAACAATATACAAGAATATCTTGAGGGTCAAGCCACTCAAGCAATAAGAACAAGCCTCCAATGATCATATCAGTAAGCACATGAGTTGCTGCTAATGTCAGAAAGCAGTGACAACGTTGTTTATATCAGTGAAGCTGTTTCTGTAATCATACATAAATGTAGTGTGGCTGATAGATACAAAATAAATTCCTAGGAAAGAAGATATGGGCTCTAATACATGATTTCTAGCCAACCCATAAAAGATTGTTAGAAATACCATGAAAATATACAATGTGACAAATAACCCTAGGGTTGATATGTCACTGCAACCTGGAACTAAATAGAATGAGGCTATTACAGCTCTAAAATGATCTTGTCCTCCTCCAATGATATTTCTCAATAGAAGGTTGATCCCTCCATTCAGAAATAGACCATCCTAATGAGCTCAATGAACCCTCCCAGCAACTGCTACTAAAAATAACATAGATCTGGACTGAAACTGCACTGTGAGGTATGGTAGATGATTGGCATAATGCAAAAAATATAAAAATATTCCCAGGGGCCCTCCTTGCTGATCCTCCAATGGATAGGCTACCTCTCCATTGAAAAAAAAGCCCAGAATTGGCTCTATGTGATCCTCCTTTGCTGCACCTTGCAACACAACCCAGCTCTAAACAGAAACTACACTGTAGTTGAAGGAGGTAGCATGGACATAATTCCAAAATGAGGAAATTTAGTCCAATGAGTCTCTCCTTTCCTGAGGATGAGGTAGGGATTCTCGATCAGGAACACCCTTGTGCTAAACAACATAGAAAACCCTGCTAAACAGCTAAAGGATGCAAAGTCTAAACATACCAATATCAAATAATAATCCAAACACGAATCACAATGGCTTCCATCCCCTCCATATATAGTGTGTGAGCCTTCTCACATTGGGTCCCATCCATAAATTCAACTAAGCTCATGCAAGTCGTCCTCCACTAAAACTGTGTTGTCTTATCATAAATGCCACTCCTTCATAGAAACGATGTTGATTTGGTCAAAGTTTACCTATTCAACATGTATCCCCTCCAATTCACACCCAAAGGTGCTTAATCCAGCTGCTTATTCTTCCTCCTTTCACATTAGGAGTGTTATTATTCCTTCTAAGGTGATTTATGGGCCTCCCTACCCACTTATTCATCTACCTAGTGATAAAACAAACTATAATATTCCATTTAGTTGAAGGATACATTTTTGGAATATTGCAATTGAAAGTATGCAACATGGGTACTCCTTGGACGAGGAATTAAATTTTGCATCCAATGAGTACTCCCGCTTGAAATTTAAGTAAAAACTTTGGGAGATAAGTTGAAAAAACAAGTTGAAAAAATATTTTTATTATTTCATTATTTTTTAATATTTTTACCATTTTATTTAAAAAATGGTGAATCATCCCCCATGGTTTACATCATCATATTGAATCCTATTGGTTCTTATAAAGTTTATTTTGGTTGTACATTTTTCTTAGGAGGCCCATTTTAGACCTAAAAATTCCCCTAATGCATGGGTTCGTTTGGGGTATATTATAATTTATATATATATTCTATTACCTAAACTATAATATATATGAATTTGTGTATTTTCCAACTTTAAAATGTTTGAAAAGGTTTTCAGCACCTATAAGAACCACATCTCATTACTTACTAAATCAAATTCAAATTTGTTACCCTCTATTCTGAATAGGATTTTTGTTAGACAATTCTGCTAGATACCTCATAATAATTTTAGATTGTTTGTAAAAAGTGATGCATTTTTACCTACTTCTTCCAAATAAATTCCAACGTTCCACCAAGTTCCCAGAAAGGGGAGACACACAAGGGGGAAATGTGGGAGCAGCCCCAAATTTTGGGCAAATTCGAGGGGATGGAGGGGCATCATGGTTTGTGTGTAATAAACATGATTCAAATTCAAATTCAATAATGAAATACAATTATTCATACATCATAAATGATTTAATGAAATAGAAGTAGTAAAATATTATACACATTGATTTAAATTCATCATTCCAGAATCTATATTGATTAAATTCATCATTCATTACTTTAGAAGCTTATTAGTACTAAGAATAATAGTAGATACTAAATTTTGAAAAGCAGAATAGTAAAGTGAAATAAATCATACTAAAAAATAGTAAAGAGTGGTGAGTCAAAGACTTGTTCTGAGGTCCACAGTAGGCTAGAATATAGAATCAAGACTCAACAGTTAAAGCTAAAAATGAAAATGGACAATCGTCATTGAACTGGTCAACCCAAAACCCAGGAACCAGAAAAAGAACAAAAAAAAACAAACCCAAAAACTGGTCGAACAAAAAATACATAATATTCAAATTAAAAAAAAAATACATAAATATTCATATGCATCCACATGAATCCAAACCATTGTGCACAAAAGTGCAAAGTTTCTCATATATACAACAAGTGTTCATAGAACCAGAATAGCACCTACTGCAATCTATATTTGAACAAAAAATACATCAATAATGATGCTCTAGATGACCTCTATAGTCCAAAACAATTCATGCTACAATAAATATCTGCATATCATCAAAATCACTGCCTATATTGGGATCCTCATCATCAATATCACCCTTCAAGCATTAAATGAGATAGAAAAATATTAACACACCAAATACAATTTTGTTTGAGTGATGGGTACATTTTCACTAGGGTTCATATAGGGCTTAGTGCTCTTGATTAAATACTAGTTCCATACCCTTATGCATGATAGAATCCAAGAGAAACGTTTCACCCCCTCCCCCCCCCCACCCCCCCCGAAAAAAAATACTAAAATCCTAAAATCTGTTTAGTCTACTAGATAAATCCAATGAGGTTGGAACTTGGAACCACTCTCAAACATCCTGAAACAATTAATAATAACATTAAATTTAAGTAAAAAAAAAATTACTTTTAAGAATTAAAATTTCCACTAATTACATAGAATAATAGCAATAAGTAGGTATATAGGGTTAAATATCACACTTCCCCACTCATAAATTATTGTTTTTTTGGCAAAATTAAGGGGGTATCGCTAGGGACAACAACATGCACCCATTTTAAAGAAACATGGTCCCCACGTTGCGGAGACCTTTCCCCTTGTGTTTTTCCAAATGGGGGATGTGGGTAACATTTCCCTTGGTGTGCCCCATCCCAAAATCATGGGAAATGTGGGGAGTGCACCCCCCACACTAGGGGGCATATCCTTATGGAACACTGATAATAAATTCTCATAGTGCCCCCATCAAGGTTCAAGTCTCCCACATGACATGTTTTCCTCTTGTGAGCCACTTCTACTTGTGCTTGTTTGTATGTTTTCCCCTCATGGGTCGCTTGTTCTCATGCTTGTGACTGTGATCGGGCCCAGGAAAATTTGGTAGAATGGTTATACCCCACTCGCAACATCTAAGCCAGAGAGTATTGAATGGTTAAATACTGTAGTCAGCTTTATTTCATTGAATATATCCTCATCGAGAAGGTGCATGGTTTCCACATTGACATATGAGAAGCATATATCAAAATGTTGATGTTGCTACTCTTGGGGTATCTCCTGATACAGTGGTATGTCTCGCCCCATAAAACAATAGGACCATCGTAATCCTAAATCTACTCAGGCATGATTTTTTCTGTATAATGTAAAACATTATACCACACTATGATGCATGTTGAGTGTGTGACACGTTAATTTTAGGGAAGCACATCTGGAATTTTCCAATTTAAACGTAAATAAACATATTTTACATTGGGGACTTGAAAAGTTGGGAAGGTTAGGGGTGGTGACATTCCCCCTACGGGGTTCAATTCTGCCAATATATGACATGTTTAGTACCATGGGAGAGAGCATCAATGCCTCTTATAAAGCAAGGCATGATAGTTTCTATAAAGTGCAGCAAAGTATCCCACCTCATGGTCAGGTACCAAATGCTCAAAATTCATGAAGTTTAAAGGAAACATCCTCCATAATTTCCAAAAGAAACTAGCTGGTAGTTTAACAAAGCTTAACTGATCGGTAGATAACCGACATTAAATATTTTACATGTCATTATTTTTTCGTAAACCATTGATTAAAACATTGATGGGATTCAATATGAAATATAATTTTGTGCAGGACGACCGTAATAGGATATAGTGATATAACAAAGTTCAATAAAATTTAGTTCATTTAACTTCAAAGAGTTTCTACTCAAATTCCAGTCCAAGGCAAGAGTAAATCAGATAAATCTTTGAATTATTTTAGTATTGGCTCTGTTTCCGAAAGAAAATGTATCATTACCGAAAGAAAAAAAAATTCAACCATAATTGAACTAGGAACCATAAAAAAACGCAATACAAAACCGAAAAATATAAATAGGGTTAAGAACCATATAATGAACAATGAAAAAATAAGGTTTTTGAGTTCAAAACCCTAAATATCTAAAATAAATTTGAAGAAAATTGTCAATACATCCACTTCGGCAAAGCGAAAACGCGAATTAAACCATGGAAAACTCATCATTGATCCATGGAGTCATTGTAGCAGCTTTAGCTTGTTGTTGTTGTTGAAGTGTCTGAGGGTGAGGGGGGGGAGGAATGGTGGACATGATCAACATGGTGGGAGGAATGAAAGATAATATTTGTGTAGCGAGACTCGATCTCGTTAATTGGTCCTCCTCGGTTGGGGTCAATTTATTTCCCGTATAAATAATAAACAAACCCCAAACCCTTCTTTTGTGTTTCTTCTTCTATGGTCATGATAATACTATGCGTTTAGGGTTTAAATGGGTTAGGGGTTTAGGGAGTTAAATGGGTTAGGGTTTTATGGGTTAAATGAGTTAGGGGTTAAGGGTTTAGGGATTAGAGGTTAAGGTTTTTGAGGTTTAGGGTTTAGGGGTTAAATGGGTTATCAGTTTAGAGGTTTAGGGGGTTAAATGGGTTAGGGGTTGGGAATTAGTGTTTAAGGGGTTAGGGGTTAAGGGTTAATAGGTTTAGTGTTTAGGAGGTTAAATGGGTTAGGGGTTTAGGGGTATAGGGAGTTAAATGGGTTAGGGGTTGGGAATTATGGTTTTAGGGGTTAGGGGTTTAGGGGTTTAGGGGGTTAAATGGGTTAGGGGTTGGTAATTAGGGTTTAAAGGGTTAGGGGTTAAGGGGTTAGAGTTTTAGGGTTTAGGGGATTAAATGGGTTAGGGATGGTTTAGAGGTTTAGGGGGTTAGGGGATTTAGTAGTTAAGGATTTTAGGGGTTAGGGCTTAGGGGTTAATGGGGTTAGGGTTTAGGGGTTAAATAGGTTAAGGTTTTAGGGGTTTACAGGGTTAAATTGGTTAGGGGTTGGGAATTATGGTTTCAGGGGTTAGGGTTTAAGGGTTTATAGGTTTAGGGTTTAGGGGGTTAAATGGGTTAGGGGTTTTGCGGTTTAGGGGGTTACGGGATTTAGCAGTTATGTATTTTAGGGGTTAGGGGCTAGGGGTTAATGGGGTTAGGGTTTAGGGGGTTAAATGGGTTAGGGGTTTAGGGGGTTAAATGGGTTAGCGGTTTGGAATTAGGGTTTAAGGGGTTAGAGGTTTAGGGTTTAGTGGGTTAAATGGGTTAGAGGTTTAGAGGTTTCCCTGTCATACCCATCTTAGTTTAATTTCATGATTAATTAGGCATTTTTAATGTCTCACTACTCGGTTAATTAGGATTAAGTAATGACGCAACTAAAGGATGAACTAAATATATATTTATAATATTGGGTTTGTGAGTCATATTTGAGTCTAGAAATCCAACTCCTATATCGTCAAGGCATGCGAGGAGTCTGTCCATGTCAAATTTTAGTGCATACAGTAACAATTTGAAAAAAATTCAATGTTGGCCCCATTCATAGGTCACTCTTGGCTTATAAAGATAATGGTGCAGGGGAATATCATGTCATAAGTGACCTAATGTTTTCTAACAATTTCAACAATTATGGCGCCGCAATAATCTGAGAACAATGATGAAATTTACGATGATGCAAATAAAGATGAATGAGCTTCTCTTAGTTTTAAGAATAATTTATTCTCTATTGAACAAGGCCAACCATGTGAAGGTGGAAGCTCATATGGCCCCTCCCATCCCCCTCACATCACTATCATTTCCCCAATACCCAATCTATGAAATAGAATATGAACAAACCATAAATTAATTAAGGTAAAAAAAAAATTCATGTGTTTGTATAAAAACATAATTTTCGTTTAGCCTATACACTAGTATGGCCATTATTTGTTGGTTTGACATAATAAACAACATGTAATAATCCCATATAAGTGAATTATTTTAAGACAACAATTCATACGTATTAAAATATAAAGTTATAACATACCATCACATACTCGAACACAACATCTGTATCATTCTTCTTCTGTATCTTCTTGATCTTCATCCAACTGATTGACATCTATATCAACATCTGATTTAGAAATGATGTTGAAACAATCGACCATGTCATCATCATCATCAATTATGTCATTTTCAAGAATATCCTCATCGACATCATCACCAATAACTATTGCATCATCTCCTACGCCTGGTTCATCTTCTCTATCTTCTTCATCTGTCAATGCATCTTCCTACTCATCTACCACTACACCGTCTTCTTCTTGATCAATATCATCTTATTCCTCTACAGTATACTCTATTGACCTTCCTCTAAGATCATATCTAATAGAAAATGACCATCCATTCTCACCTAAAACCTATGAGTAAAAGACCTATTCACATTGGCTTGGAAAAACATAGCGATCTTTTCCTGCTTCAAACTACGATGTTTTAACCATTGGAAATCCATTGTTGTGTTTAATAAGTTATTTCATCATCATGTACATTCATTAATATCATATACCATTTGACATCGAACAAAACTAATTTAAAGGAATTAAAGTCACACTCAACTATATCATATAAATACACATAATATCTATTTTCAGATTCTCGAGGATGTGTTTCACACCTAGAGGAAATATTAGTGACCTGGAATACTCCATTTATCCCACTATCAAAAGTTTTCCTGTTATCATCCAATTGTTTGATGCAAAATTTACGACCATTGCACCACATAGCCTTGTGGTGTTTCAACTAAAATATGCCAAACATGAAAAATATGCATTCTCAATTAATAATTAATCATATAATTTACACAGCTTGAAAATTATCTGAAAAATAAAACCTGTTGTCACATTATAAATATAATATAAAATAAGTACTGAATAAAATAGGTGAATTAATTGCTTACCTTTCTATTTTTCAAACCATATGCTAAATCACTTTCCCTGTCCGTAACATTTCCATATCCACTAAGATAAGCTTCTCTAACCAATTCATACAATAGTTGCCATGAGAACCTACCATCACGACATTATTTATATTTTTCAATCCATTCACTCATCCACTCGAGATTGTTTGCAATGTATAAAAGTAGTGCCTCATAATCTTGAGCACGTGAATAAAAAAATAATAATTCACCAATATAAAATATAAATTATAACCATGGTAAATTATATTAATTAATAAATGATGAAAGAATAAAACTTAAATGAATATGATCATATACATGATGTAAAAAAAATGAAACATTATATGTGTTATCACTCATATTGAACCTCAGGCTAAGAAAGGAAATTTCGAGGTAACCTCAAACCATGCTTAGCCAAGTAGCTAACCCTACTAGGCCATGATAGGGCTCTCTCCGTATAGATCATAGTCAAAATGACTAAGGAAATCATATATTAGGCTAGGTATAGTAGCTCTGGGTTTTTTATTTTGATTTTGTAGGGTTTTGCTGGATCAGGAGGAGTCAAACAGCTAGGGCAAGGAAATTAGGTCAAAATTTGTTGGGTGTTCTATGGGGCAAGGTAGGAACAATGTTTATCACTTTAGGGTTTCTATCATGGGATGATCAAGAAATCTGAGGAGCTAGAAAAGCATGGTGAATTCATGATTTCTTTCTAAACTGAAGAAATTACAAACAATGAATATTTACCCAAAACAGAGCATAACAGTTATGGATTATGTTCATCTAACTTGAAAACATTCACTCAATATCAATGAAACGATGGATGAAATACAAAAAACATTCTAACATATGAAAACAAAAGAAGAAAATGAAACTAAACACAGTACCACATGGATCCCATAAAAATAGCTGCAAATTTGATTAATGTCCAGGCCAAAACTAATATAAAAATATGTCCCTTGAGATGCCAAAGCTCCAAGTGAATCCAAACCCTAAAAATTACTGAGAAACTACATCATATAGACCTAAAAACCACTCTTCCTAGCCTCAGGGAGTCGAATCCATGAGATAGGGATCAGTTTCACCTTCTCCCAAACAAGAATCTGAAGACTAGGAAGACCCAACAATTTTCCTCTAAAGGAAACTGATTCATTTGACCTCTAGAGGAATTATCTAATGTATCTACCCTAGATAACAGTAGAAACATGAAATTACATTTATCTTGAAATTTTACATCAGTAATTTCTAATTTCCCAAAATAAAAATTCAAAAAGTAAAAATTTGTTGAAGATGATGAAAATTGCATTTTCCTGGCAAAAGCGTAGCCCTATGACAAGAAAAATAACCTCTTTTGCAAGTAACTTTTGGAGGACTTCCAAGTGTCCAAATCAGCTCCATGATAGCTCATTGGAAATATCTCTAAGTCTAGTTTCCAAATATGCCTCCAGTTCCCAAAATAATTCTCATTTTCCCTATCAAAAAGTGAATCTCCCAAGATAGGTAAAAGCGCAGTGCCAAGTTCAAAAAAGAGGTAGAAACATGAAAATTTGGTGGTTTTTTTCACTTTTGAGGGACCATTTCTCCTCCAAATTTCCTGAAACTTGATGGGGTTGATTTCTTCATCATTCTAAACATGATGGTGGTGACCATTTTTCCATTGGAGGCTCCAAGAAAAATCGCAGCGCCAAGGGCGCTGCGTTTTGGCAGATTTTTTGTTTGCCAAAATTGCTCAAAAAACCAAAAATGCACTAAAGTGCCAAAAGTGCCAAAAACTTGCCAAAATTGTTAGGTTAATTTCTGATAAAGGGCTTGAGGCATGAAGAGACACCTCAGCAAGTATTTCTAACGTCTCCTTCCCCTTTTTCTCGGTCAAGACTTGAATTTTTGCATGGGCTCGTTTGAGCTTGGCGCTTGCAATTTTGTTCCTCATGGCGTAGTGCTTCACCATTTCCCTTTGAATATCATTGTCCCTTTTGGACTTCTCTAGCAAACTCTCTAGATGAAAATTGGCTCTATCAATCCATGACTCTCTATCTCTGCTAATCTCAAGGGCAAGAAACTCACTTGGAGTGAGCTGCTCTACCAACTCAGCTTCTCTTTGTCTCTCATGGTCTAGAGCTCTCTTTAGCCCTATTGTCTTTGGTATCTGTCTTGGAGGTTGATCCTCCTCATCATCAATCTCACAAAATCTATCCAAGGTCTCCTCCAACAATTCTTTAGCCTTTTTTGCCTCGTTCTTTGCTTTGATGGTCTTTACCTCACTAATAATTTGCTTGCTCTTCAGCTGCTAATTTTCTTGCTCAAGAAAATCAATCACATATTGTGCTCTGTCAAGATTAGCTTGAAGTTCTCTAATCTTTGCCTCTTTTCTTCTGATTACTACACCTGTGATTCTATCCTCATCCTCCTCATCAAGGTCAATCAGCTGAAACTCCTGCTCTATTTCATGTTTATCCTCCTGCTCCTTAATGATTGGCTCTTTAGCCTTTTCCTTTCCCTTTTCCACCTGTTTTTCTAAAGAAGAAGGCATGGCCCCTTTCACTCCAACTGAAGCAAACACATTCTTGTGGCCTCTCTAATAGGTCTTGGGAAATGGCTCAACATCAGTCACATTAGCCCAAGTTTCCTTAATGTCCTTCTCACTGCTTGATGCCTCAGTATCATGATGTGATGATGGTGAAAGGTTATGAAAAGGTGAAGAAGTAGGATCAACATGAAGTGAATGAATATGAATTGGTGATGATGTATGAGCAGCAGGTTGAGATGGAGAAGTGGATATGGGAGGATGAGATGATGAAGGGATGCTCTATTCAGTCTAACTAGGTGGGGTAGTGAAGATTTCATTTGCAATGAATGTGTCCCATGAAATGTTCTTTTGCTCAAGCTTACGTATGACTATCATCTTAATGAGGGAATGGTGAAAAATAATGTGCATTTGATGACTATAATCCCTCCTTTGTACAATGTATGCCATCTTGTCAATGTTGTGGGAGAGATAGTAGGGTATGTGAAGCATTCTGACTCTAGTGAAGTGCATGAGGAGTTGGATATGGTATGAATAGAATCGAGAAAACCTCCCCTCACAAGTGAAGTACATCATGATTATTTTCAACATAGGGACATACAGGTCAAGGATATGAGATAAAGGGAAAATGGTTTTCTTGTCATCCTTATATCTAGGTTTGAGATATGGTTCATAATAGCTCAGATCAAGGTTTCCCTTTTTAAACCATTTCTCTCCCACATTAGAGATCCATGTAGCAGCTGAAATGGCATTAGTGGACATGGTAAAAGTGACCCCAACAAAAGTGACCTCCCTATCATGAAGATTTGTGATGAACAACCTTGTCAACACATGATGATACTGAATTTGTTGCACTTTCTCACAAAACTCAAAACAACCAACATGTTTAAAACAAGACACATTGAGAGGAGAAGTGATGAGTTCCTTTGTGGTTATTGGTTCGTATATGTTTATTTTCCCTCCTTTGTGATCACTTCTCTTTGGTGTTTGTTCCTCACTGACACCTCTTTCCTCCTCTTTAGACATTTTGAACTTGAAGGCTTTGGAAACCCTAGGGTAAATGGAATGAGATGGGGGGAATGAGTGTAAATGAAAACCTAGGTCTATACAGAAAACCCTAGGATTTGACAATATGTGTGACTGATATGTGTTTTAGGGACATGAACAGGGATATGAGAGGGAAATGAAAATTAGGGTTTCATAGGCTACAAACACTTCAAATATTTAATGGAACACCAAATATATGAGAAGAGAGGTGATTTAAGTTTCACTTACTGATTTAAAGCTCCTTGGGGAAGTTTGTGAGGATATTTGAGCTTGATGGAGGTGGTGAAACTCTTCAAAAGCCTCACTATGCAAATGCGCAATTCCCTGGACAAAAGCACAACGCTAAGACAAAAGCGCAGTGCCACTCTGCAAAAGCGTAGTGCCAATGTATTTTGGTCTGGTGTTTTCAGGAAAAAGCACAGCGTCGCTGGGCAAAAGCACAATGCCAAGACAAAAGCACAGCGCCAAGGTGCAAAAACGCAGCGACTTGAAATTTTGATGCAAACTGCTCAGAAAACGCGAAATTTATCCTTTGTTGAAAAATCTTGATGGTTGAATGGAAAAAATGACCTATTTTGAGGTGTTTGATAGGATTTATAGATTTAGTGGATTTGAAATTTCAATTTGAATCAGCCACTTTTCCAATGTTCACCTCTCCTCTTTGGCACTGATACTCTTTAAACTTTCTGACTTTTTGGGATTGCAAGTTGATCTAACATGGATTTTGGCTTTATTTGCTCCACTTAGGCTATATGATTGCATTTGAGAGCTTGGGGTTGAATTTATTACATATGAGAACATAAAATTACATTTGAAAAAATATAAATAAATTACATATTGAATTTTTATATCAAAATGACATTTTGATATAAAAATCACTAAACTAAAAAATACAACTTTGGAAGTATAATTATTACATCAAGATGATATTATTTATTCCCTCTCATATATGTGCTAACGTCATCTGAAATGAAGGAGTAACCTTGACAAATGTAAAACCCTAATGACCTAATGGGACTGCTTTTGACCTAACTTTTGAATGAGATTTTTACTTTAAAGACTTTCAAGTGAAAAGAGAATTTCCATAGTTGTTGTTATGCTGAAGGAGACATCAGATAGAGTTAGGAAATATGATCTTCTGAGGGAAAATGAAACTTATCGAGAAGGACAACCACCAGTGGAACAATTTTATATCATGACCTAATGGAATGATGGAAAATTTCTTCAGAATGGGACACCTAAGATGCACATGCAAAATGTGTTTTGATCCCAGGTGGAAGTATGCAAATACTTACACTAGCATTGGCTCCAGCTGGGGATGGTAGCTCCTTGGAGGTGCCAAGAACACCGTAGACCAAGTGCTCAGCCATTGGGCATGGAGTCAAAAGCTAAAGACTAATTGAATACTGAAAACTTGACTCAATAAACTTACTCAAGACTGACTGAAAAAGATTCTCATAATTGAGCTTATTCAACAAAACCTACTCTAACTGATCCATTCATCACTTGATCAAGTGATGCTGTAATGCCAGATTAGCCAATCAAGCAACTGTAAAAATAATGATGCTTGGTAGTGCTTGAACCAAAACACAATTGGGCATTCTAAAAGCCATACATGCACACAATGTCTCTGGCTTTGTAAAAGACAATATGGTCTATCATTTAAACTGAAAAAAATATTCCATATATGTTGCAATGGGATCATAGAAACCAGACTTTGTCTGCTGCCCCAACTCCTCAATACATGCCTCCAGCTACACACTGTCAATGCAGACATCCAAGGGCAGCATTCTGCTGGAAAATTTCCCAATGAATGGGACTTGACAGTCCAAAACCTGGGACTGTATTTGGGTCTCCAATTCAGCTAGATCTTTTTCAATTTTGATGGAAAAATCTTGCAAAAAATTGAGCTTAATTTCATGGCTACATCGACAGGACTTCAGATAAGAAGAAAGAGATGAAGAAAATTTCTCATCTACCTCATCATCTGTGCACATATCTTCCCATTCTCTAAATCCTTGAATAGAGGCCACCACTATTTCGAATTTTTCCATCTCCATCCATGTTTCCAGAAAGATACGCCACAACTATACAAATGACTTAATAGATCTAAGAGACAAATTTTCAATCCAGTGTCTACATTTCCCTTGAAATGAATCATAGAACAATCTGATGAAGACATCTTCTTGTTTGACTCTAAGAAGTTCAACAAATTTTTTAAAATTGGCTCCATTTTTAAGAGTCAAATTCAAATTTTCTCCATTAAATGTAGGGCAATTGCTCAAAAAATATGCATCTTTCGGTATTTGATTAGGAAAACCAGGAACATTAGAAAACTATAGACATGAATACCTTGAACTAATAGAAATTACATCTGATTCCTTCATTTAGCCAATGAGCCACCATCAACATTTTGAAATTCGGGATTTCGAACAATGGATTCGCCAGGTGAATGTTTTGGCCTTCATATGTGTTTGACCGTTTTTCACCATCAGCAATTAGATCTGCAACTTGAAAAATCTTTCCCAAAGGATATATGTCACCTTTTTCCCCAGTATGGTCGCCAAAATGTTATCACTCAGATTGAAACTCGGGCTGAGAGAGGTAATTCTGAGGTAACCTCAAACCACGCTTAGCCAAATAGCTAGCCCTACTAGGCCAAGAGAGGGATCTCTCCATATAGATCACAGCCAAGGTGACTAAGGAAAGTAGATTTTAGGCTAGGTATAGTAGCTCAGGGTTTTGATTATTATTGTGTAGGGTTTTGCTGGATCATGAGGAGTCAAGCAGCGAGGGCAAGGAAATTAGGTAAAAATTTGCAGGGTGTTCTATGGGGCAAGGTAGGTACAATGTTTAGCACTTTAGGGTTTTGATGATGGGATGATAAAGATAGGTGAGGAGCTAGAAAGAGCATGGTGAATTCATGATTTCTTTCTAAACTAAAGAAATTACAAACAGTCAATATTTACCCAAAAAAGAGCATAACAATTATGGATTCTGTTCATCTAACTTGAAAACATTCACTCAATAGCAATGAAATGATGGATGAAATACAAAAAACATTATAACATATGAAAACAAAAGAAGAAACTAAAACTAAACACAGTACCACATGGATCCCATAAAAATAGCTGCAAATTTGATTAATGTCCAGGCCAAAACTGATACAAAAATATGTCTCTTGAGATTCCAAAGCTCCAAGTGAATCCAACCCCTACAAATGACTGAGAAAATACATCATATAGACCTAAAAACCACTATTCCTAGCCTCAGGGAGTCGAATCCATGAGATAGAGATCATTTTCACCTACTCCCAAACAAGAATCTGAAGACTAGGAAGACCCAACAATTTGCCTCTAAAAGAGAGGAAACTGATTCATTTGACCTCTAAAGGACTTATCTAATGTATCTACCCTAGATAGCAGTAGAAACATGACATTTACATTTATATTGACCTTTTACATTATTAATTTCTCATTTCCCAAAATAAAAAGTCAAAAAGTCAAAATTTGCTGAAGATGATGAAAATTGCATTTTCCTGGCAAAAGTGCAGTGCCATGACAAGAAAAATAGCCTTTTTTGCAAGCAACTTTTGGAGGCCTTCCCAGTGTCCAAATCCGCTCCATGATAGATCATTTGAAATCTCTCTAAGTCTAGTTCCAAATATGCCTCCCGTTTCCAAAATGATGTTCATTTTACCTATCAAAAATTTAATCTCCCAAGACTAGTAAAATCATAGCACAAAGGTCAAAAAGGAGGCAGAAACATAAAAATTTGTGGTTTTTTTCACTTTTGAGGGACTAGTTCTCCTCCAAATTTCCTAAAACTTGCTGGGGTCAATGTATTCATCATTATGAACATGATGGTGGTGACCATTTGTCCATTGGAGGATCCAATAAAAAGCACAGCGCCAAGGGCGCTACATTTTTGACAGATTTTCTGTGTGCCAAAATTGCTCAAAAAACCAAAAATACGCTAAAGTGCCAAAAGTTCCAAAAGTGCCAAAAACTTGCCAAAATTGTTAGGTTACTTGCTGATCAAGGTTTTGATCCATGAAGAGACACCTCAGCAAGTATGTCTAACCTCTCCTCCTTTTGCTCGGTCAAGGCTTGAATTTTTGCATGGGCTCGTTTGAGCTTGGCCCTTGCAATTTTGTTTCTCATGGCATAGTGCTTCGCCATTTTCCTCTGAATATCATTGCCCCTTTTGGCCTTCTCTAGCAAACTCTCCAGATGAAAATTAGCTCTATCAAGCCATGACTCTCTAGGGCTAGAGCTCACTTGGAGTGAGCTGCTCTGCCAACTCAACTTCTCTCTGTCTCTCACAGGTTAGAGCTCTCTTTAGCCCTATTGTCTTTGGTCTTTGTCTTGGAGGATGATCCTTCTCATCATCAATCTCACCAAATCTGTCCAAGGTCTCCTCCAACCCAGCTTTATCCTTTTCTTTCCCTTTCTTTACTTTGATGTTATTTACCTCATTGATAATATGATTGGTCTTCAGCTGCTGATTTTCTTGCTCAAGAAAATCAATCACATATTGTGTAATATTCCCAAATGGGAAAACTCAACAATACATGCACAGAAAATGAAATTTTTAGAAATATGGGCATTAATAGAAAAATTCAGCCCATGGATCCATTATATCTGACATTATTACAACCATATCTAAGAGGAAATCAGAAACAAATCACTTTTTCCTATTTAAACAGGCCTCCTATGGCCAAAACAACCCAAAAACACAGCAAACCCCAAGACTACTGCAAATGAAAATTACTGCAGAAAGTGACAGCACATTTTATTGAGGGTTATACTCAGAAATATGAGAGAAAAAATAGATCTTCTTATATATTAATCAATGAGGCCCAACAACAGAGATCTAGCCTCTTTTAAAAAAATCCAAGATGACCCGGTAAGGGTTTCTTGATAAACATGAAATACAAGAAGCAGTTGTTGCAGATATATGGATGAATCACACTTTATTGCTAAATATTTGCATAAAAATGGCTGATCATGCAAAGAAATGGTTGTAGCTTCTCCTACTAGCTTTCCGGGAAAAAGGCTGATCCTCCTTCAAGGAAACTAGCTCAAAATACAAGGGATTAAACCCCTCCACTACAATACCTTAAGAAATAACATAGTTTCTGAAAGGGACTGCATTGTTGTTGAAGGTGACTGCACTATTTCTAAAGGTGACTACTCGGCCTAACACCAGGTAGTGGAAAATATAGCACAAAATGCTCTCCTCAGATTCCTTAAACAAGATCTCCAAGCAAGAGTGGGGAATTCCCACATGAGAAAACCCTTGCACTAAACAATGCAAAAAACTTAGCTAAATAGCCAAAGGATGCAGAGAAGTCTAAACAAACCACATAGAAAATATATTCTTTAATCATCCCCATATGGCTGCCATTCCATCCATTATATAGTTGATGAGCTTCCTCACCAAGGGTCCCACCCAATTATGAGGTTGCTTCCATGCAAAGGCTCCTCCACCAAAATTATGTTGTCTCCATTAGTCCCACTCCTCTATTTCCAGTGTTGTTTGATTTAGTCAACCTTGAATTGATCTTCATGCATTGTATCTTTTCACACCCAAGGTGTCTTTATTTTGACTAGCTAGATTGATATTCATTCACATTGAGTTGTCTGTATTTATGATCTACTCCTCATATAATAATGTTGTTTAATTGGTCAAACTTGAACCTCATATAATAATGTTGTTTAATTGGTCAAACTTGACTTTGTCCACACATTTTAGACCCTATTCACACATGAGGATGTTTGATCTAGTTATTACCATGATTTCTTTTCACATTATGAGGGATTTTATGCCTACTTAAGCAACTTACAAGCCTCCTTGCCCATTTATTCATCTAACTTGATATTAAAAGAAAAATTAATATTCCTATTAGCTGCATGCTAATTTAGGAATATTATAGTCTCCCCCTCCCAAATGTTTCTTGTCCTCAAGCAACTGCAAGGGTGCTGCAAAATCTCCCCTCCTCCACTTGGGGCCTCCACATCCAATAGTCTCCACCATTGCTTTGGATATTCTACAACAATTCTGTCTCCCAATGGTTCCTCCCAAGTGTGTAAGTTGGCCTTTGGTGGATAAACCAAATGGCTCTCATCATGAAATAATGGAAGGTATATATGGAAACCTTCTTGGTGATCAATGGACTCCTTAAGATAGAAGTGATGACAATCATGGGGAACTTCATTACCAATGAAAGTCTCCCATCTCCATGCTATCATCCAAATGAAATGAATCACCTCCCAGCTTGGTAATTCATAGAAAAGATCCTCCCAAATTCTCATGAGAGGTGTGTTCCAAGTGTTCCGAACAATCATATGGTCCACCTCACAAAGAAGCAAGTGATCTACTATAGTGGCCATATCATCTCCCATGCTCCCCTTGAAACATGTAATGCAAAAAGTGTGGGAAATTTCTTCCCCAAAGGGCACATCCAACCAATGTGTCTCTCCTCCCATCATGCTCCCAACAAAGATAAGAACATCTTCAACATATGGAATCATAATTAAAGTCATGCTAGCTGCCATACGTAGAAAAGGAGAAGGACAATGGTCCCTCATGTGAAATCATCATAGTTTTACTCCTAACTGCCATAGAATATGATATAACAAGTGTTTTTCCCTACACTTGTTTATTTTCCCATCCTTCTTGTATGCTTGGAGAAGGTGCATGATAGTTGGTGCTAATGAAGAACACCATGAAGAATACAACATCTCCCCAAAATATCTTAGGGAATGGTCAACATCTCCATTGCTCATGGCTCCAAGTAGCCCATGACGCCCATAAGAAAGAGTGCCCCCTCTTGGAGCAAAGCCCTGTACATGAGTGTTAAGAAAATACAAGCATATAGTAGATACATCATGATGTTTAGAAATACAAGTCTTACCATACACTTGATTCAAATCAGTGAGGTAGCTAATGGATGAGCTCCCTCTCACACCCAATGAATAAGGAGGTAATGATGATAACTCTTCCCAAGAGCTATGTTCCTCCTCAACCAACAAATGATATATGCACTTCCTCATATGAAACTAGTGGGTTTAGAAAGCAATATCTCATAGGCTGCATTAAGTAGTTTTTCCTTGAGCTTGGAGTCTCTAGTCAAATATATTTGATCCTAAAAATAAATGACTTCCTCAACTACTTTATACCTCCTATCCATCACTTTCCCATCAAGAACCTTACATGTGAAGACGTCCTTGGAATATTCCATCAAGGGTTGGGACTCCCAATAAGAATCTAGGCTCCCCAACAATGACAGCGTTGTAGAAATCTGAAATGCAGCCCCTGTCATAACATGGCTCTCCTCTTTAACATGCTTGATGCCAAAGTCACATGTTGGAGTACTATCAACTTTCTTTTCCTACCTTTCTTGCAACTAATCTTGCTTAAGACAAGATTGAAGCAGATGGAAGTCAACTTCTCCTTAGGAAGTTTTTGCCTTCCAAAACTTCTTTAATTTGGCCCATGCATGCAAGAGTGTTGATAGGCTCATGTCATGTTAAAAAATATTCTTTGTGTGTGAGAATATCATTGGGTGCCCCAAAGATATGGAGTGGCCCTTTGACATCATATTCATGTCATCATAGATTTTTGACTCCTCCTTTTCCAATGCAAATAGTTGAGTGGGAGATAGCAATGTCCATTTTAGAAAATTGCCTACCTCTCTTTTGAACCTATAAAAGATTCTCTACGTTGTGCTAGCTTCTCCCAAGGCTACCTCCTTAGCCAAATATGTAAATGCTGCCCATAGTTGAGAGAACACTTTATTCTTCTTCCAATTAGGGGGCCTCCCTGGTGGAATGCCTCCATGCAAAGAGACATCAAGATATACAGCAGGATGTATACATGTGTGGACTGGTTTGTCCTTGACTTCACTGCAGAAATCCTCTTGCCTCCTTTGTACATCAAACTTCTGAAATAGAGAGGGGTGTATGCTCCTCATCATATGATGCTTGCATTCCCCTTTTTCTTCTTCTATCTTCAAGATCTCACCATTTGACAATGATGGCACATGATTCACATGGATTGCGCCATGATCTCCATATGTGAGATTCTTGGGAAATCCTTGTAAGAGTGCAAGAGTTTCTCTCCTTGGGGCAAGTGCTCCATCTTCCTCTTCATGAGGTACTGGATGTGCTCTTAATATGACTGCGCTATTATCTCCAACCTTCTCTTCCTCCTCATCAATAGTAGAAAATGCCTCATCATCAATAAGAGATCTTAGATCTTGGTATTCCCTTGAAAGAGGAATTTCCATGTCTTACTTTTGAGAAGAAAGCTCATCATGCAATGGGGATCTTGCCCTTGGAAAAGTATCAAACAATTTTTCATCCCCTTCAATGGTTTTCTAAAATGGAGTTGGACTTATAGATCCTCCAAACTCATGCAAAGGTCTTGTTTGATTTGGCTTGATTTTCTCCATCAAGGATGTTTCATGCAAGTTTTCATCAAATCTTTCCAACACTCTTCTAATGAACTTTGCATAAGTAGATGCATTTTCATTCTTTAAGGAAAAAGATTCAAACAACCACCAAGAATAAGCCTTACCCTCAAGATGCAGCGCTACTACTTTGATGGTGTCACACTACTACATTTAAATTCCGGCTTTGTTTTCCGGCAGCTTTTTTGACCAAATGTCGGAAATTTTCCCAAATTTTTTCCATCCCGCCCGAAACCGTCGCTATACCGACGTCTATAGAAAAGTGTCGTAATACCGACACTTAAACTAGTGTCGCAATTACGACGTTTAAAGGAAAACGTCGCAATTGCGACACCATGGCCCAAAGCGTCGCTATTGAGACGACTCTAAACGTCGCAACGGCGACACAATGTCTAGGTGTCGCCATTGCGACGTTTGGAGGCACCGTCTTAATAGCGATGCCTTTTCCGCCGTCGGTATAGCGACAGTTATTTTCGCGCTACATAAAAATACCAAACTTATATGGGCGCTACATAAAAATTCGAAACTTATATGCGCGCTACATAAAAATGTTTGGTATTTGTCGCAATAGCTACGTTTGATATCACGCGCGCATTCTCTCTCTGCTCTTGCAGAACAGCATTTGCGGTCAGCATTCGAGCTAAGCTCTTGCAGAACAGCATTTGCCCTCAGCATTCGCCCTCAGCGTTCGCCCTCGGCTCTTGCGAAACGACGTCGCCCTCGTTAAGCCCTCTCAGCTCTTGCGAACGACGTCGCCCTCGGCGTTCGCCCTGAGCTCTTTGCGAACGGCCGGTAAGCCCTGCGGCTCTTGAAAAATGGTAAGTTCTTACTGCAGACCCTTCCTCCTATAGTAGGGTTGACTCTATTTGGGTTTTTTTGGTCAATTCCATTTGATTGTGTTAGGCTGTAGGGTTCTCTCTAGATGTCAAGAATCAAGATTCAATACCCTCTATTATCTTCATCACCCAATACAAGATTTAAATTTTTCCCAAAGAAACGCTTATTAATTTGGCAGCCATTATTTCTCCCTGCTTTAAAAAACCCTACATTTAAATGAAAACAAGCATTGCATTTCAACTAAAAAAATCTATTAGTGTTCAAATGTACATGTGAGCTACATTAACGTCGATCGCGACGCATTCGCCCCTCCCCGCTCTTGCTAACACCATTCGCCCTACGACGTCGCCCTCGGCTCTTGCGGAAACGACGTCGCCTTCGGCGTCGCCACGAGCTCTTGCGAGAACGACATTCGCCCTCGACGGTCGCCACGAGCTCTTGCGAGAACAGCATTCACCATGGATTCCCCCTCGGCTCTTTCGAAACCGACATTCGCCTGCATTCGCCCTCAGCTCTTGCGAAACGACCTTTGCCCTCGGCGGTAGCCCTCAC